>WBMW01001211.1:118246-135299 GCA_013396635.1 Penelope pileata | reverse complement strand
GACGCCGCCGAGCTCCTTCAGCTCGCGGGAGGGGCTCTCGCGGGGGTACAGCATGCCGCCCTGCAGGGCTGCCGCCCGCCCGGCCATCGCTGCCAGAAGCAGCAGCACGCGGCAGTGCCCCGCCGCGGGGCCAGGCGCCGCCGCCGCCATCTTGGTTGGGGGCAGTGCCCGGCCGGGCGGCGGGGGCGGGGCTCTGCTGCCGCAGGGGGAGCGGGCGCTGGAGCCTGGCACTGCCGGGGGTGGGACGGCCGCTGGCAGGCAGTAGCGAGGGGGTGAGGGGTATCTGGTATTGCTGGAGTTTGGGAAGAAAATGTTATTTATTTATCCATTCATTCATTTAGTTGTTCTTTTTTTTTTTTGTTTCCCTTATAGTCAACTGTGGAAGTGGGTGGCCCAGAGTAACAGACGCAGCAAAGAGCCCCGATCACCCGACGGCAGCTCAGGGACGAGCAGGAAGTCACCTTTGGGCTGACCTGTGAACCATGGTAACGTTTTCCTGTTCAAAACCCATCCCTTGGAACTTCGTTGGGAATAAAGCAGGATGGAAAGAACTGTCACAGGGGCCAGGGAGGAAGGAAATGCTGTCTGGTGGATTTTAATTTCACAGCACATTTTTTTGTAGCCTATGGTTGCTTCCTGGACAAGATACAGTGTGCCTGGCAGCTGGTTGTTCCATGTGCAACAAGCAGCTGTCAGTCACGCTGTATCTGATTCAGTTAGAGGTGACAGTTGGGTTTGCTGCAGATTGTTTGAAGGCTTGGTGGCACAGTGAGAGGTAGTGGCCTCACATTGCACTGGAAAGGTTCATGTTGGATATTAGGGAAACTTTTTCTCTGAAAGAATGGTCAGGATTTGGCACAGGCTGCCCAGTGCGGTGATAGAGTCGCTGTCCCTGGAGGTGCTCAAGAACCGTGGAGATGTGGCACTGAGGGACATGGCTCAGTGGGCATGGTGGGGATGGGAAGGGATTGGACTTGGTGATCTAAGAGGTCTTTTCCGACCTTAATGATTCTATGACACATGCAAAGATCAGAAAGGTGGAGGGACAAAGGGAAAGTAGCACTGCCTATGATCTATTTAATTAAGTAGGAGAATCAGACACAATAACCTGCACAATTGCCTCTTTTCAAGCAGCAGAGCCCCACTTTACTCAACCCCAGGGTGCTTAAGAGTGGCTGCTGGGAAAAAGAGGATGTCTACTCAGCTAAGGCCAGAGCAGATACTGAGCAACCCCTAGAGTTTGCCACCCATAACAGCTCCCCTGCCACAGAGGGGAGGGCCCCAGTTCTTTCCCAACACTGACCGGTTCCCCAAGCCTCAGAAGGGCTGAGGAAGCCCAGCTCCATTTTGCCCCATTAAAGCAAGACGCAAGACAGGAGTTTCAGTGAACTACAATGCACCACAGTGTTTATTAACTCTGGATTAGTGTGATAAGCACAACGCTGCAGCCATGGGATATCTCCCCACACTCTAAGCTTGCTCCTTCTGCTTCTTCAGCAGCTCCCTCAGCTGCTCGATCTGGGCAGTCACGCTGCTCTTGGCGGTGCCACCCGGAGCAGTGTACTGCTCCACGCTGTTGACAACGTTGAAGACCTGGGAGACGTCGCTGGCAAACAGGGGGCTGGGGAGGCAAAGAGAAGAGGTGTCAGTGGGGAGAGATGAGCGCTGTTTGCTGGCTTTATCCTGCCTGTGGAGAGGATGAGGGAGTGGAGGCTGAGCCTTTTTCCAAGGGAAAAAAAGCCTCATGCAGTTCTGCTTCAGCAGTTCTAGTGCCTGAGAGGATCAGTCTGTGGCATACCAAAGAGTTAGCTGCAAGGGGAGAACAAGGAAGTTGGGAGCCAAACTCCTCTGAAGTGCTGGTACCTCTAAGTCAAGACAAGAATTTTTTCCAGTCCCTCCCAGAACCTGCAGCCCATGTCCTGCTCATGTTCAATGGTAGTGAAGTGCCCATTCAATTAATACAGGATTGGCAGTAGCAGCACTGATATTTATGCCAGGATGACTATGGGGTGCAGTCAGGCCTGAGTTGTTCATGGAATGACACCATAAGGCAGCCTGTACTAAGCCAGGCTGATATCTGCCTTTGGAGGGGATTTATGGCAAAGTGATAGTGACACAAACCTGATGCTCTTCAGGTCCTCCAGGGTGAGTTTATTGATGGTGATGCCTTTAGTCTCGGCAAGGTGGACGGCCTTCCCCGAAGCAGTGTGGGCTTGTCTGAACGGCATCTGCAAAGAGAAGCAGAGAACTCAGTCAAGTGCAGACTCAAACAAGAATAGAAGACATCTCATTTTGGTTGGTTTGCTTTTACCTAAAACAATGCAATCTAAACCTGCATTTGTTGACCCACACTGACCATCACCTGGGGACAGAACAGAAGGCCTCATCTCAGGCCCTCACTGAGCAGTATTCTGCACTAAAGAAGTCAGAGCTCCAAGCCTTCCCCTGATACTTACTCCTTTACGAACCAAGTAGAGAGCCAGGTCAGTAGACAGCAGCTCAGGGGTCAGAGCCTTCTCCATGTTCTCCTTGTTGATCTGCAGAGAGGAGAGGCACAGGGAGATGTTATCATCTGCTCCTCCTTGGGGACACATTAGTGCCCACAGCAAGGGGACGTCATTGAGGAGGACCAGGCTCTCCAAGGACCTTCTGCCCAAGCTAACCCCCACATCCAAGAGTATCTGAGCTGCCTCTGGTGGGGCCCATAACCAGCAGAAGGAGTGAGCAAGAGATTTTGTTTTAGGACCAGTCTAGAGCTCTGTGTCTGTGCCATGGACAGAATTTGCCCTCCAACCACGTTGCATAGTGAGAGGCTGAGGCCTTACCTGGAGGGTAGAAATCACTCCAGTGGCAACCTGGAGCACAGCAATCAGGGTGTCCACAACATCAAGGACAGCCTCCTTGTCCTCCTGTGTGAGAGCATGGATGGAAATTGCTGTTAGAGGACCCGATGCAGCCAGAAAGCCCAACATGAGCAGGCTGGCCAGCAGGGCATCCCAGGGGCTCCCAGTTGGGCTGGGTGTGACCTGCAGCATGCAGTGCCTCAGACCCATTTTTCATTATCTTGCACACAAGCATCGCCTATTCAGGGAAATGTACTGCAAGAGTCTTTATAGAGCAGGAGACAACTGTGTCTGTTCAGAGAACTGGAGTGAGAAGTAATATCAGTTTTACCTGCAGATCCTTGTTGTAGGTGCTTGGAAGTCCTTTGAGAACCATGAGAATGGCAGCCAGCTGCAGAGAGAAGCAGGTATGGCAGTTAGTTACAGGAAGAGAAGCACACTGCCCCAGCAGAGATTCATTACCCACACTGGGCACAGCTCTAATTTTGACTCAGAGGTATGAAGAAGGAAGCTTCTTCAGCCCCCATGAGAGCAGTTTCCCTATCCCTCCTCTTGCTCTAGCAGGCTCACCCGTCCAAACACACGTCCAGCTTTGCTGCGGATCAGTTCCAGGCTGTCAGGGTTCTTCTTCTGAGGCATCAGGCTGCTGCCAGTGCTGGAAGAAAGGTGTTTGGGGTGTAATGCTGAGCAAGGCCCCAGTCCCTGCAGATGCAGGCTAAGGCAGCTCATGCTGCACGCTGGCCCAGCCCTCCAAACCCTGCGTGTAGCGCCCACCCCTTGGCTGGCCACCTGTCTCTGTGCAGGGAAGCAGTGAAGTAAATGCAAAAAGTTTCTCATGTTTCTCAAAGCAGTCTTTGTTTTTGCAGTCCTGTCTGGAGCTACCACCCAGTGCTCCCTCTCAGAGGAGAGAAAACAGAGGCTTCTCCCCAAGGCCCTCAGGAGGAGGCATCAGGAGGCAAGGCTGTGTTTCTGTAAGCTCAGAGAGGGAGGGCAGTGGCTGTGCCGCCCTGAGAGACAGGAAGTCTGTTAGGATTGCAAACCCTGGCTGTTCTGGGAAGGGCTTTGGCAGGAATTCCCAGCAGAGAAGGAAGTTCTGTGCCTGCTCTTTTGCAGCACAGTCCTGCCAGCACTTGCTGGGGAGGAGTGTCGAGTGAATAAAGATGTGGTTTTGTTTCCAGAGTCAGAAATCAGTGACAGGGAGAGACTGAGGGAGGGGCTGTCTGCCCAGTGACCAGCACCCACCTGTAGGCATCAGAGAGGGTCACAAAGCCAAATTCACTGGTGCTGTAGATGATGAGATCTTCAGCCAGCTTGCTAAGGTGGATCATCAGCAGGGTGGCAACAGAGAGTAATTCCACTGCACAAAAGGCAGGAAAGCAGGAGGTGAAAAGGGCGTTTGTTTGCTTGACAACCCAGGGAGCCCTGACTGGAGCTTAGACACGTGCAAAACATTTCTGTACAGTTACTTCCCAGGGAGGGATTTCAGTGCCCTTGTTATATGAGGCTGTCTGGGGAGGTGTCTGGTGCCTGCTTCTGACATGGTGGAGGGAGGGAGTAATGGAGTTGTGCTTACCCACAAAGTCTCTCTCGCTGATGGCATCCATGCTGTTCAGGCTGATGGAAGCAAAGTCCAATTCTGTAAGGAAAGCAGTGGACAGAAGAGGACAGAGTTAGCCTGACATGAAGTCAGCAGGCTGCCCCAGCCTGCAGGTGTCTGTGTGCCCTCTAGTAGTCCCAGGAACACAAATAAGTTGTGTAGGGGCTTTGTGATTAGTCCCAGATGTCCAGTATGGAGCAGAAGTGTTTCCATTTATGCTGCCACCGTACAGGCTTATGCTGTCTTATTTCAGTAAAAAGTCTTCTGGCTTACCAATTCATTGAGAGCTGCTTGCCACCAGTACCCCAATATATCTCAACATATCTCAAAATAACATCAGGACAATGTGTCATTGCTTTCCAGCTCCCAGATACTACAATCAGACTCATGCTACTCAGTCGGGGAGGCATTTACCGCTACGCAGAAGCTCTCTATCAATATCCAGTGGGTTGCCAGCCAGAGCACCGCTGCCAAGAAAGAAAGAAACAGAAGTCATGCATGATATCTTGTACACTCCAAGAAAAACTGAGGTCTAGAGTGAGGGACAGCTCTCTCCCTTCAAGAGATTCTGCACCATGAAGAGCTCACACTGCACCATGAAGTGTGGTCTGAGGCTCAGCAAACTGAGCTCCAGACTAAAAGAGAAGTTTTCTTTCAAAGTGAAAGATTTGCTTGATGGGAGCCTTGTAGTTATAGATTTCAAAGAAAAGGAGGAAGAGCATCGCTTTGGTTGGGAAAGTCAGTTTTGACATGTCACCTTTCTTTGGTGAAAAAAGCAAGGCTTGTGATCTTGAAACTATTCAGTGTGTATAGCATACAAACACCAATGGTTTGGTTGATGTAAAGATCTACCTCTTAGTCATTTCACTGAGCAAAGTGAAGCCCAGGGAATACACAGAACGTGGACTTTACCTTCCCAGAGGCAAGACGTTCATCCGTTTCTTCACCTCTGTCAGGCGCTCAGAATCACGGGTCAGTGCAACAGCATGGCTAGGAGGGGACAGGAGAGAGAAGGCATATGAAGCCAAGAAATGTCACATGAGCAAGGCTTCCTACAGGCCACTGTGAAAAGTGGTTACCTGAGCAGGAACTGGCTCCATCTGATGGGCAGAGCTTTCTGCAGGTGGGTGTAGCCAGGCATGATAACATCAATTTCTCTGCATGTGAAAGGAGAGAAAGAGGTGAGCGGCAGCTGTCAGTAGAGAGAGCAAGGCAGGTACACTCACGTTTCCTGACAAGATCTTGAGGAGAACATGTTTTTATCCTGTGTTGTGCTGAAGCTGATCTGTGCCTTCCTCTCCCTATGTCCCCAGGATAGATGAGGGGAAGAGGAATGTCTCCCAGAAGTGGGCTGTGAAGAAAGAGGGGCTGTTGTCTTTCCCTGGGCTATCACACACTGCCTGCCTCTAACATCCTCTGCAGAAGAAGGCCTTGCTGCTGCCCTGATTGGTGTCAGTCAAAGAGCAAGCCTCGAAGTCTCCTGTCCCAGGAATTTTGAGGCTGTGGACTTGGAAAAGGACTTACATGGCAGCACGCTCCACCAGGGTCTTAATGAGCTGCAGCAGGTGAGTGGAGATGACAGAGATGGAACTCCTGAGGAGCAGCTTCAAGTCAGTCACAACCTGGACAAGATTGGCCATAGTGAGACGAAGGAGAATGTGGCATACTTAGTGGCCAAGTACAGTTCAGCTGAAAGGTTTGGCAGGGTTACCCACTCTTCATTCTCTGTGATGCAAAGGGACATTTTACCAGATATGCGCCATGTCTCTGAACTACAGAAGTTGCTGTATATTGCTTTCCAGGAACAGAACCTAAGCCCATTCTTTTCAGTGGACTTCTCAGGCGTTGTCAGCTTTGGGTCAGAAATCATCCAGTTACATAAGCGTGTCATTAGCAGAGGGCTGATCCCAAAAGATGCATGGCACCCTGCCAGTAAAGTCACTGCTTCTGTGAGTTTTCCAAGGGATGTTAGTGGAAGTTTGTGGCCTTATACCACTAAGCAGCAATCCTGCAGAACCCACTCCCCTGTGCAGATGAGTTACTGCAGCATCACTAGCTTAAAGCCCTGGGGAATACATGCTGTGTCAGTGTATATGAGAGATGGCAGAAATAAACTTGATAAGGAGGTGAGGTGTGGGAGTAATACAGAAGTAGAAAAACAAGTAGTTCTGTACATACCTGATCATTTCTGCTTCTTCCAGTGTGCAGCTTTCCAGCTATATCCCCAATCAGCTCCTGAGGACAAGAGGACTTCTGTCAGTGTCTCAGTATTCTAAGAAGTAGATTACTTGCAAGAGCAGAACTCTTTCCAGCCAGCAAGGGACTCAGGTCTAGGATCCTGTAAGTAGCTATGGGTTCTCTGCTGGGGAAGGGCAAGTTTGGGTTCTAGGCTTGTACAGCCTCTCTTTCACAAAAGGGGTCTTGGACACGCTAGACTGTGAACCTGGGGTGTCAGTACTGCAAAATGCTACGGAGTGTCACACTGGGACAGAGCTGTACTTAACGTCAGGCAGCTCTAGCTAGAGAGGGAGAGGATCAAGAGGTTAAAGGACCCAAACCTTCAGTCTGCGTTCGTTGGCAGTGTGGATATCCTCATCGCTTTGTTTCACCACAAAGATTCCCTTAGACCATTCCTCAGAGATCTATAAACATCAGCAGAAACACAAGTCAGTCCATACTGTTTCCTTGGTGGGAGCAGGCTGCAAGTGTCCTCAGCAAATACCAACTTCTGCCATCCACATGGAAATGTAAGCATTGTCTCACGGGAGCTCCAGCATTCCTGTCCTTTCAGACCAAGGCTGTTGCTCTCTCCCCGTATTCTATATTGCACTTGGTGGGGATTCATCTTTTGACCCTTGCTGATCCCGCAGGGCTATGGCTATAGGAGGACTTAAGCATTGCAATGAGAAAGTGAGCTGAAATGGCAATCTTTGCTTTAGCATTGTCCGCAAAGATTTTCCTATACAAACATTGTATAGACTCCCCATTGTCCATGGTGGGTGAGCAACAACAATGGATATTTTTAAAAAAAGTGCTTAGCTGCTGACTCTTCTTCACCTCTATACAATACTATGCATTGCCTTCGACTAACTCAGGCAGCCAGACACAAAGGGATCCCAGGCGCCAGCGGAAAAAGAATATTCCTAATTCATACGGAAACAATTCCTCGGGAATGTTCAGTGTGAAGAGGATGGGAGGGCAGGTTGTGCTGAGCACACCTCACTGAGGCACCAGGCTTCCAAAATGAGCATTCACAATGTGCTCATCAAGGCTTCAGGCTCTCATTACTGGCTTGTCAGCTGGTTTACATCCTACTGCCTGGCTTTGGTGCCTTTAGGTAGATGGAACCTGTGCATTGATCTGCTGCTCAGAATGTTTCCCAGAGTACTAACAGTACAGAGGGCAAAATACATGGGCCTCTCAAGTTCTACCTGGTTTAGGACAGCATTCCCTTTCTGGAAAGCACTTTTGCACATGCATAACATTAAGGAATAGGGCATGAAGATATACAAAGATAGATATGTTTTAGAGCATCAGCTCAGGGAGGTGACCACAGATGTTTTCAGGTAAGGAGCTATTTATTCATCATAGTACTAATGTGGGGATTGTATGTAGACCTGAACATATATGACAGTGTATGAAGGAAATAAATACCTTTTCCAGGCCACTCAGGATCTTCTCCAGCTCAGTTTTAGTTAGGATGCCAGCCTTCTCCAAGGCTTTGGCATAAGCCATGCTCCCCTGGATATCAACTTCAGACAGTCTCTGATCACAGGCAATGGAAGAGTTGAGCAGCTCCATGATGGGATCCGTACTTCCACTGAATCTTCCTCCCCAAAGTTTATCTCCCTGAGAGAGAGGAGGAGGCAAATGAAAGAGTTCTAACAACTTCATTCAAAGTTTTAATTTCCATTAAGCTCTTTATCAAGTATAGAGGCCAAGCTCAGCTACGTTCTTTCAGCACAGTCCTTCGTTGNAAACTTGATAAGGAGGTGAGGTGTGGGAGTAATACAGAAGTAGAAAAACAAGTAGTTCTGTACATACCTGATCATTTCTGCTTCTTCCAGTGTGCAGCTTTCCAGCTATATCCCCAATCAGCTCCTGAGGACAAGAGGACTTCTGTCAGTGTCTCAGTATTCTAAGAAGTAGATTACTTGCAAGAGCAGAACTCTTTCCAGCCAGCAAGGGACTCAGGTCTAGGATCCTGTAAGTAGCTATGGGTTCTCTGCTGGGGAAGGGCAAGTTTGGGTTCTAGGCTTGTACAGCCTCTCTTTCACAAAAGGGGTCTTGGACACGCTAGACTGTGAACCTGGGGTGTCAGTACTGCAAAATGCTACGGAGTGTCACACTGGGACAGAGCTGTACTTAACGTCAGGCAGCTCTAGCTAGAGAGGGAGAGGATCAAGAGGTTAAAGGACCCAAACCTTCAGTCTGCGTTCGTTGGCAGTGTGGATATCCTCATCGCTTTGTTTCACCACAAAGATTCCCTTAGACCATTCCTCAGAGATCTATAAACATCAGCAGAAACACAAGTCAGTCCATACTGTTTCCTTGGTGGGAGCAGGCTGCAAGTGTCCTCAGCAAATACCAACTTCTGCCATCCACATGGAAATGTAAGCATTGTCTCACGGGAGCTCCAGCATTCCTGTCCTTTCAGACCAAGGCTGTTGCTCTCTCCCCGTATTCTATATTGCACTTGGTGGGGATTCATCTTTTGACCCTTGCTGATCCCGCAGGGCTATGGCTATAGGAGGACTTAAGCATTGCAATGAGAAAGTGAGCTGAAATGGCAATCTTTGCTTTAGCATTGTCCGCAAAGATTTTCCTATACAAACATTGTATAGACTCCCCATTGTCCATGGTGGGTGAGCAACAACAATGGATATTTTTAAAAAAAGTGCTTAGCTGCTGACTCTTCTTCACCTCTATACAATACTATGCATTGCCTTCGACTAACTCAGGCAGCCAGACACAAAGGGATCCCAGGCGCCAGCGGAAAAAGAATATTCCTAATTCATACGGAAACAATTCCTCGGGAATGTTCAGTGTGAAGAGGATGGGAGGGCAGGTTGTGCTGAGCACACCTCACTGAGGCACCAGGCTTCCAAAATGAGCATTCACAATGTGCTCATCAAGGCTTCAGGCTCTCATTACTGGCTTGTCAGCTGGTTTACATCCTACTGCCTGGCTTTGGTGCCTTTAGGTAGATGGAACCTGTGCATTGATCTGCTGCTCAGAATGTTTCCCAGAGTACTAACAGTACAGAGGGCAAAATACATGGGCCTCTCAAGTTCTACCTGGTTTAGGACAGCATTCCCTTTCTGGAAAGCACTTTTGCACATGCATAACATTAAGGAATAGGGCATGAAGATATACAAAGATAGATATGTTTTAGAGCATCAGCTCAGGGAGGTGACCACAGATGTTTTCAGGTAAGGAGCTATTTATTCATCATAGTACTAATGTGGGGATTGTATGTAGACCTGAACATATATGACAGTGTATGAAGGAAATAAATACCTTTTCCAGGCCACTCAGGATCTTCTCCAGCTCAGTTTTAGTTAGGATGCCAGCCTTCTCCAAGGCTTTGGCATAAGCCATGCTCCCCTGGATATCAACTTCAGACAGTCTCTGATCACAGGCAATGGAAGAGTTGAGCAGCTCCATGATGGGATCCGTACTTCCACTGAATCTTCCTCCCCAAAGTTTATCTCCCTGAGAGAGAGGAGGAGGCAAATGAAAGAGTTCTAACAACTTCATTCAAAGTTTTAATTTCCATTAAGCTCTTTATCAAGTATAGAGGCCAAGCTCAGCTACGTTCTTTCAGCACAGTCCTTCGTTGTTGTTGTTCTAATAGAGAGATTTTTCTTTGTCTGACAAATAGTTATGGGCCAGCACAAGCCACGTTATCAAGTGTTTGAAGTTACTGTTTAAGCATCTTCAGAGTCCAGGATGTGCTTGCAAGCTTTGGCATAAAATTTGCATGAAATCAGCTAAGGTGCAGACTCCAGCACTCTGGGTACCTTTCAGCATCAGGAAGGTTCAGAAAAATAAATCAACACAAAGAAGGTTTTAAAATATGTAGGAAGAAAACTTATTTTTCTACCCAAACCAAGACTGATTTACTAATCTTACATACTTGAACACATCATCTATGTAACTACTTCACTGGGTGACCAAAGATTAGTACATAATTCCTGCCACGCATCACAACATTATGTGTATAAATCTTTTTAACCAATGATTCAGCAACTGAATGGATTCACTAGCTAAGAGCTATGTATGACACTTGGTCAGATTTTTGTTTACTTGGGTAGGATGCCTCCTGAAGCCCTAACTGTGGCAACCTTGCATGGAAATAGATAGGAACATTGCTTGTGCAGAATCCTTACAACTAATCCAGGATTTCAAAAGCATCTCTCCAGTACCAGTAGGTACAAAGAAATTGCAGGACATTTAAAGGAAGGGGCTAAATATATTTGCCATTGCAGATTGGATAATAACTGCTAATCTGCAGTTTTTAAAGTACCCCTGTCAGTCTCTTCTCACGCTGTAAATTATAACTACCATGGACAGCAAAGAGTTGGCCAAGACACTTGCAAACTAATCTGTGCTGGGGCTTTATCAGTCAGACAAAGCAGTGTTGCATAACCTTAGAAACTTTTTTCCCTAGTGACTGTCTCCACATTTCTGCCAGTCCCTGCTGAAACAACATGCCTGAGAGGACAGCAAGAATAAGCCTACAGAGGTAAGTGCTGCACGCGTTTTTTTCACATCTTTACAGCAGCCTTGTCAGCAAGCTGAAGGGAGGTAGTGATAAAAATCAGTATTTGAAAAGAAGAGTGTTAGAGGTCCTCAGTGTGGATCCAGTGCCTATGGAGTATGGCATAAGGATGTAAAACTACAAGCCAGTACCAGATGCTAAGTGCTTGAATGGGGAATTGCTGTCTTAGGCATTTCTTCACTGCTATGGGGTGCCACCAAGGTAAGGTGTGGGTCAGCAGAAACACTGCAACAGATACATTTGCAATCAGGAAATCAACACTAGAGGACTAACATGAGCCAGCTACAGGACTCGGTCAGAGAAGAGGCTAGCACAGTCTGACAGCTGATGGACACTTGTCTGTAACCAACAACTGAGGAAGTCAGGGCTGTAGTAGCCACTCTGAAGGCAGAAGGCTTGAGCTGCTAAGACACGTTTCACCCACCAGGCACAGAAACTGAAAATGAAGCTTTTGTAAAGAGAAGTATTTACGCAAGCTTTTGTAAAGTATTTGCCTAAACACGAGTCAGCCAGAGTGAACTGCATCAGTGCATTAAATTGGTCTCTCCCAGGTAGAGGAAAAAGCCTGAAGGAAATGGCAGGTTGCAGAGACTTAGATTTTAGCAAGGTTGAGCTCCCATTTGCCAGAGCACCCTGTAGGAAAAGCAAAGTTTGCCCTCACCTCGGTTGCCATTTCAGATGACGTTTACTCGTGTGCACAGCACTCCCGACACCCGGTGCAACCTGCGGAACAGCTCAGCTCAGCTCTGCTCTCTGTTCTGTTCTGCTCTGCTCTGCCCCCGGCCCGGCCCAGGCCCCCCAACCCGCAGGATGGCCCCACCGCGCCCCCCAGCCCCGCTCCGGGAGCCGCGGCCCCGCTCACCGTCTCCGCAGCGTACCCCCCGCTGGTCGCTCCGTGCTCTCTGGCCCCTCCGCCCCGCTTTTACACGCCTCAGAGCCGGGCTGTTGGCTCGTCCCGCCCCGGCAGGGCGGGGTGTCCCCGCGGCCAGTCCCGCTCCGCTCCCCCCTCCCCTCGTACCACCTCGCAGCCCTGGCTTGTTTCTGTTTGGCGTTCGGGAGCGTGCTACTACGGCGTGTTTTTTCTCTCTGTACGTTGCCAGAGGTGTTTGAGGGAGTACAGGAAGCGCATCCCAGTTTTCTTGTCCCCTTTTGGGATTTTTTCCCTTTAACAAGCCCCGTTGTCACAGGACCGTAGGATAATCCAGGTAGGAAGGGACCTACTCCAGGCAGCTTTTCTATGTTCTTTTCTCAGTCCTACTGTTATCCGCTTTCTGAGTTGAAGATGAAATCCAGGGCCCAGTGGGATTGCATGATGAGGGTGTGCTGGTTTCTGTAGCAGAGGACACAGGCAGTGACATGGTTTAGCATCAGCCCTGGCTGCCTCTGGCTCCCCATCTGAGTGAGCAGGTACATCTTACCTTTGGTTTCCGGAGTGCTACCTTCAGTGTCAGTTCAGAAAAAGGCTCAAACTGTCTGGGTTTATACCCTGCTCTTAATTCACTGTTTCTCAAACACTTCCCCTCATGATCATTTTTTTTCTGGGCTGATGACTCAGTTCCCTTTAAGACTAGCAGGTCTGCAGACACACACCGCAGCCATGCTGTCTATGCTGGAAAAACCTCTTTGAACCATTTTGTTGCCAGGTTCCTTCCTCTGAAGTCCCTCATGTTCGATGCTTCTCTTGTCTTGTTGATCTTTTATGAGTGTCTTTGCCCTTATTCTGGGCTTTGACAGGAGGCTTTTGGGGAGCTGGCAAAACAGTAAGCACTGCATTTACATCCCAAATGGATTATGTACAGGGAGAGGCTTTACGTCCTGGTGTTTGTGATACAGGCTCAAGATTGGCTATATGGAACATGCACAACGTCAGCAAAGAATGTACCTCCTTCTGTCTGAAGACACTGTACAGAAATTTCTCCAAGTCGAGAAGGGTTGGAGGAGGAAGCTGAACACATTGCAGTCAGGAGGGGTTAGAGGGCACCCAGTCAGTGAAAGCTCTGATTTCTGTTCTGCCACTTCTAGACCTCTGTGTAATTTTTTCCACTTTTATGTACATGCATCTCTCTGTAACATGAGGCACAGAAATGGTGGAAGAATCACGATGAAGTTAGTTTGTGTTGCTGCTGGTGGAGTCTATTCTAGACAGACGTGTTTGGGTATTGCTGTCTCAAATTCATCCCTGGTGCCTGCAGGGGACGTTGCTGTCATGCAAATGCAGCTGATCTCACCACTTTTGTGAGAGCAGAGAAGTGTCAGCAGCTCTGCTTCTCAAATGGGAATTAGGAGACAGAAAGACCAGGCACAGCAATGTATTTATGACACAAAATGATCAGTGGGACTTCTCTGGAGGGTGAAAGCAGGCTAGAGATACTTGCCTTGAGGAGACTCCTGGAGAGTTTGCTGTTTTGTGTGTAATGTTTAAGAGCCCCTCTGTAGGTTTTTTATCTGATTGGGTGTCAGAGCAGTTACATAGTAATCTGCTGAGGCTTTCAGTAGTTCATGGGCAGCCTAGATGTCAGAATGCACACCTCAATGCATAGGTTTTGAATTCTTGGCTTAAATGCCTTCCTGTTGTCTATGATGGAGCAGGGATTTAAGCCCAAGTCCTTCCCAAATACAGTCCAAGACACTGAGCCTTCTGTCTGTACAGAACTTCCTGTGATGAGGGACAGGGCTTTAAACACCCAGAGTGCAATGAGTCATAGCAGGGTGATAGTGAAAGTGCGAAGATATTCTGGGTCAGTCTCCTGCAATGTCTATAGAGCTTCAGAGACTTTCACAGTTCCTTCCCAATGAATATTATTCCATAATTTTAAGAAAAGGGAGGATGGGTGGGAAGTACGAATGACTGTACTAATCACTTAAGTAGGAGGCTGAGATGTGATAAAACCTCTCTTTTGCTTTCAGTTTGGCAGGGCCCTGTGTCATTCAGTACCAGCTATAAGGAGCAATGCCACGCACTTGCTGCTGGATGGAGGAAGAATTCTGTTTGGCAGGGGCCTCTTAAGGTACTGAGCAGGTGCTAGGAGATACAAACAGGGAAAAAAGAGAGTGGCACAAATTGAGAAAGATTATGGGAGGGAAGAAAAGAACTGTGAGCTGGAAATGGAGAGACATCCTTTGTTCTGACTCTGTTAGTATTGGGTATTGGTGTCACCTCTCCCTCTGTTGCACCTTTCCCCATAGCTAAGTGTGCATAAGCGATTTCCCCTCCACAGCTAACCTATCTAGAGAGTGAGCCACAAGTGCCAGAACAGAAACAGAGCAGGAGGTAACAGAACAAACACAAAGGAGGTTTATGGAGCAGTGATTGAAATGTGGTGTTCTTTACATGGCAGGAGAATAGGTCAGGTTTAGAGCTGGGAGTAAGGGGAGACTGAGGGTAGAAGGAAGTGTTGAAGAAAGGGAAATTTGTGTTGCTTGTGCTTCTTCTATGTATTCAAAACACTGTTAAAAGCACTTAATGTCTCCTGGAGTACTTCATTAATGGTAGGAGATTTACTTCTCAGTACTTTGCACTAGAGCCCTTAACCAAAACATGGTGAGGCAACGCTTGTGTTCCTGCGTGTTGCAGAGACTTGCAGTACTCTGAGTCAATAACGTGTTGCTGTATCAGCATGAAGGGGAGGCTGCTGAGCAAACCACCAGCTTTATAACACTTTGAAAAAAAAGAATTTGTCCATGACAACTAGCAGTATTGTGCTGTCAGTTCCAGGTTCAGGCTGGTTTAGTGTTTAATGAAATCTGCCCTGCCTTCTCTATAGAAACTGCTCTTTCTCCGTCTTTCATTGAAGTAGCAGTCATTCCATCTGGAAATCACTGCAGAACAGTAATGAGTAGTAATGTTACAAGTGCTTGTTGAATCAAATATTTTCATCATAATAAGGACACCAGATTGCTGCACTTTCGTTCCTAATATAATGCTTTTCCTCACCTTTTTCCTGATTTTACTTCAGTAAGGACAGAAGGGAAGATAGTAAATGATTTGTAAGGGACAGCCAGCAATGCCAGCTTATTTTCAAGCACTCTGCTCCCAGCTAGCTTGGCCTGGGTCACACAGAAGAAAGAGCTTTCCTGGAACAATGCAACCTCCGTGCTTTGGAGTAAACCAGAGCTGAAAGTGGTTTTATGATGGATGGGGAAGAGCTGTGGGTTGACCTCCTGGCCATATTCTAAGCATCTAATTTTAAGCATCTAAGCATCATATTCTAAGCAGTGACAAGTGGTGAGGAAATTTTTCCATGCCTGAAGGCAGGCAGGCTGGGAAACATAGTCCTAGAAGGAGTGTAGTGACAGCTGGAGATGTGGCATGTGTTACAGCTGCTGTACCAAGTGTCTTTCTTGGTGCAAACCCCACACCACCCTCTGCACATTGCATAGCCTGCTGTGGCACTGCTGGCTCCAGCCTTGTGCTCTGTCCTCCTGCTCCCACCATTTTCAGGTCCCCTGATGTAGACTGACCCTCCCGCTGCCCTCTAGAGTTTGCCACCCATAACAGCTCCCCTGCCACAGAGGGGAGGGCCCCAGTTCTTTCCCAACACTGACCGGTTCCCCAAGCCTCAGAAGGGCTGAGGAAGCCCAGCTCCATTTTGCCCCATTAAAGCAAGACGCAAGACAGGAGTTTCAGTGAACTACAATGCACCACAGTGTTTATTAACTCTGGATTAGTGTGATAAGCACAACGCTGCAGCCATGGGATATCTCCCCACACTCTAAGCTTGCTCCTTCTGCTTCTTCAGCAGCTCCCTCAGCTGCTCGATCTGGGCAGTCACGCTGCTCTTGGCGGTGCCACCCGGAGCAGTGTACTGCTCCACGCTGTTGACAACGTTGAAGACCTGGGAGACGTCGCTGGCAAACAGGGGGCTGGGGAGGCAAAGAGAAGAGGTGTCAGTGGGGAGAGATGGGCGCTGTTTGCTGGCTTTATTCTGCCTGTGGAGAGGATGAGGGAGTGGAGGCTGAGCCTTTTTCCAAGGGAAAAAAAGCCTCATGCAGTTCTGCTTCAGCAGTTCTAGTGCCTGAGAGGATCAGTCTGTGGCATACCAAAGAGTTAGCTGCAAGGGGAGAACAAGGAAGTTGGGAGCCAAACTCCTCTGAAGTGCTCCAGGTCAAGGCAAGAGTTTTTTCCATTTCCTCCCAGAACCTGCAGCCCAAGCCCTGCTCAAGCCAAATGGCAGCACTGTTGTCTTCCTTGCCCCAATTCAATAGATACAGGCTCGGCAGTAGCAGCAGCCAGGCTGATATCTGTCTTTTGAGGGGATTTATGGCAAAGTGATAGTGACACAAACCTGATGCTCTTCAGGTCCTCCAGGGTGAGTTTATTGATGGTGATGCCTTTAGTCTCGGCAAGGTGGACGGCCTTCCCCGAAGCAGTGTGGGCTTGTCTGAACGGCATCTGCAAAGAGAAGCAGAGAACTCAGTCAAGTGACCAGGCAACTTGGGTGTGGACTTGGGCAAGAATAGATGTGCTCTCATTTTGGTTGACTTGTTTTTAATTAGAGAAATGAAATCTGAATCCGTGCTTTCTGGGGTGTGAAGAGGGGAGGCATTAGGACGTAAAATTCCACCTGTAAATTACTATCAAGTCCACCAGGCAGCAGTTCCACTACATGGGATACATGTAAAGAATGGGTTTCCAGCTCTCGTGTGTGTTGACCCACACTGACCATCACCTGGGGACAGAACAGAAGGCCTCATCTCAGGCCCTCACTGAGCAGTATTCTGCACTAAAGAAGTCAGAGCTCCAGGCCTTCCCCTGATACTTACTCCTTTACGAACCAAGTAGAGAGCCCCGTCCGTAGCCAGCAGCTCACGGGTCAGAGCCTTCTCCAT
>WBMW01001211.1:66753-117684 GCA_013396635.1 Penelope pileata | reverse complement strand
AGTCTTTGTTTTTGCAGTCCTGTCTGGAGCTACCACCCAGTGCTCCCTCTCAGAGGAGAGAAAACAGAGGCTTCTCCCCAAGGCCCTCAGGAGGAGGCATCAGGAGGCAAGGCTGTGTTTCTGTAAGCTCAGAGAGGGAGGGCAGTGGCTGTGCCGCCCTGAGAGACAGGAAGTCTGTTAGGATTGCAAACCCTGGCTGTTCTGGGAAGGGCTTTGGCAGGAATTCCCAGCAGAGAAGGAAGTTCTGTGCCTGCTCTTTTGCAGCACAGTCCTGCCAGCACTTGCTGGGGAGGAGTGTCGAGTGAATAAAGATGTGGTTTTGTTTCCAGAGTCAGAAATCAGTGACAGGGAGAGACTGAGGGAGGGGCTGTCTGCCCAGTGACCAGCACCCACCTGTAGGCATCAGAGAGGGTCACAAAGCCAAATTCACTGGTGCTGTAGATGATGAGATCTTCAGCCAGCTTGCTAAGGTGGATCATCAGCAGGGTGGCAACAGAGAGTAATTCCACTGCACAAAAGGCAGGAAAGCAGGAGGTGAAAAGGGCGTTTGTTTGCTTGACAACCCAGGGAGCCCTGACTGGAGCTTAGACACGTGCAAAACATTTCTGTACAGTTACTTCCCAGGGAGGGATTTCAGTGCCCTTGTTATATGAGGCTGTCTGGGGAGGTGTCTGGTGCCTGCTTCTGACATGGTGGAGGGAGGGAGTAATGGAGTTGTGCTTACCCACAAAGTCTCTCTCGCTGATGGCATCCATGCTGTTCAGGCTGATGGAAGCCATGTCCAGTTCTGTAAGGAAAGCAGTGGACAGAAGAGGACAGGGTTAGCCTGACATGAAGTCAGCAGGCTGCCCCAGCCTGCAGGTGTCTGCTAGTCCTTGAGTTGTCCCAGCAACACACACATGCTGAAGTGTTATTTTGTATGGGGGCTTCTCTATTATTAAACTGTGCAGCAGGGTTGGTTATTCCTGCTCCCACTGCACAGACATGACCTGTATTTTTGCATTAAAAAAACATATTGATCATTGACACTTGGTCCAAGATTACTTTACATTGCAGAGCCTTGGGGAGCAACTAGTTGTTCCTTCCCTCCCTCCCAAATACATGAAGTAGACCCATGCTACTCAGCAGTAGGCCGACATTTACCGCTACGCAGAAGCTCTCTATCAATATCCAGTGGGTTGCCAGCCAGAGCACCGCTGCCAAGGAAGAAAGAAACAGAAGTCACATATAGTATCCTTCAAAGTCCAACCAAAACCGAGTTCTGTTAAGCAGGGAAGATATCCCTCAAGATGTTAGATAGAAAAGTGATGCCCAGGGATTATAGGGAAAGTAGACATTACCTTCCCAGAGGCAAGACATTGATCCTTTTCTTCACCTCTGTCAGGCGCTCAGAATCACGGGTCAGTGCAACAGCATGGCTAGGAGGGGAAATGAGGGAGGAGGCATATGAAACCAAGAAATGTCACATGAGCAAGGCTTCCTACAGGCCACTGTGAAAAGTGGTTACCTGAGCAGGAACTGGCTCCATCTGATGGGCAGAGCTTTCTGCAGGTGGGTGTAGCCAGGCATGATAACATCAATTTCTCTGCATGTGAAAGGAGAGAAAGAGGTGAGCGGCAGCTGTCAGTAGAGAGAGCAAGGCAGGTACACTCACGTTTCCTGACAAGATCTTGAGGAGAACATGTTTTTATCCTGTGTTGTGCTGAAGCTGATCTGTGCCTTCCTCTCCCTATGTCCCCAGGATAGATGAGGGGAAGAGGAATGTCTCCCAGAAGTGGGCTGTGAAGAAAGAGGGGCTGTTGTCTTTCCCTGGGCTATCACACACTGCCTGCCTCTAACATCCTCTGCAGAAGAAGGCCTTGCTGCTGCCCTGATTGGTGTCAGTCAAAGAGCAAGCCTCGAAGTCTCCTGTCCCAGGAATTTTGAGGCTGTGGACTTGGAAAAGGACTTACATGGCAGCACGCTCCACCAGGGTCTTAATGAGCTGCAGCAGGTGAGTGGAGATGACAGAGATGGAACTCCTGAGGAGCAGCTTCAAGTCAGTCACAACCTGGACAAGATTGGCCACAGTCAGAAAAAGCAGTATGTGACATGTATGGTAACCTGCCAATGTCTCTTTAAAATAACACCCCTCCTTATTTTATGTGATGGGAAGACACATCTCCCTCTCATCAGATGTACCCTTGATCATTTCTACGTGTTAATGTCACTACATCTTCCTCTCCAGGTTGAGAGCCAAAGGCAGCTCAAGTCAGAGGTTTCCTGAAGTGAGGAGGGGGAGGAGCACAGGGGTAGAAACAAGTGGTTCTGTACGTACCTGTTCATTCCTGCTTCTTCCAGTCTGCAGCTTTCCAGCAACATCCCCAATCAGCTCCTGAGGACAAGAGGAGGACTTCTGTCAGTGTCTCTGTGTTCTGAGCAGAAGACTTCCTCCAAGCCTAGAAGAGGTTTGGGTCTAGGATCCTGTAAGTAGCTATGGGTTCTCTGCTGGGGAAGGGCAAGTTTGGGTTCTAGGCTTGTACAGCCTCTCTTTCACAAAAGGGGTCTTGGACACATTAGGCTGTGCACCTGGGGTGTCAGTATCAGAAGGTGTTGAGGAATTTCACCATGGGACAGAGGCACATGCACTTAATGTCAGGCAGCTCTAGCTAGAGAGGGAGAGGATCAAGAGGTTAAAGAATCCAAACCTTCAGTCTGCGTTCAATGGCAGTCTGGATATCCTCATCACTTTGGGTCATTACAAGGACTCCCTTAGAGGTTTCCTCGGAGATCTATAAACATCAGCAGAAACACAAGTCAGTCCATACTATTCCCTGCTGCAAGTGTCCTCAGCAAATACCAACTTCTGCCATCCACATGGAAAGGAAAGCATTGTCTCACGGGAGCTCCAGCATTCCTGTCCTTTCAGACCAAGGCCGTTGCTCTCTCCCCATATTCTATATTGCACTTGGTGGGGATTCATCTTTTGACCCTTGCTGATCCCGCAGGGCTATGGCTATAGGAGGACTTAAGCATTGCAATGAGAAAGTGAGCTGAAATGGCAATCTTTGCTTTAGCATTGTCCGCAAAGATTTTCCTATACAAACATTGTATACACTCCCCATTGTCCATGGTGGGTGAGCAACAACAATGGATATTTAAAAAAAAAAAAGTGCTTAGCTGCTGACTCTTCTTCACCTCTATACAATACTATGCATTGCCTTCGACTAACGCAGGCAGCCAGACACAAAGGGATCCCAGGCGCCAGCGGAAAAAGAATATTCCTAATTCATACGGAAACAATTCCTCGGGAATGTTCAGTGTGAAGAGGATGGGAGGGCAGGTTGTGCTGAGCACACCTCACTGAGGCTGCCATAATGAGCACTCACAATGTGCTCATCAAAGCTTCAGGCTTTAGCTAGATGGAATCTAAGCACTGATCTGCTCAGAATATCCCCTAGAGTACTGAATGCAATACACATGGGCCTCTCCATTTCTCTCTGGCTTAGGATAACATTCCCTTTCAAGAAAGTACACTTGCACATGTCTAATACTAAGAAATAGGATGTGAGGATATAGAAAGAATACTTTTAGAGCATCAACTCAGAGAGTTTACCACAGATGCTGTCAGGTAAGAAGTTATTCATCATGCTACTATTGTGGGAATTGTACTGAGCATGCATTACTGTTTATGAAGGAAATAAATACCTTTTCCAGGCCACTCAGGATCTTCTCCAGCTCAGTTTTAGTTAGGATGCTAGCCTTCTCCAAGGCTTTGGCATAAGCCATGCTTGCCTGGATATCAACTTCAGACAGTCTCTGCTCAGTGGTTATAGAAGAGCTGAGTATCTCCATGATGGGATCCGTACTTCCAACAAATCTTCCTCCCAAAAGTTTATCCCCCTGAGATTAATGAAGTCAAAAGACATGTTTAAATGGCTTATTGATATGTCCCCCTAAAAATCTCTTAATGCCATATCCAAGTAAAACAGAGGGCATGCTCAGGCATCTTTTTTTCAGTGGCATAGCACCGATCAGAAAGGTCTCTCGACTTCAGGAGCTTTGAAAAATTTTTGAAGAGGTGGAGGACATTTCACTGTTACTAGTATTTAGCCTTGAGTTTGAGCTGGCTCAGGAGTCCCTCAAAATACTTTATCCCTGCAGGACTCTGGAGAGATTTTGTCTTGAAAACAAATATCAGTGCATATGGCACAAGAGCAGCATGGATCTGTCCTTCAAGGCAGCTACAGGTCACCAACTCCCTCACAGCCTCTTGAAATAAAAAAGTAAGGGAGTCAGGGGTATAGTGAAAGCTAGTATTTGCTGTTGCTTGGATTTTTTTTTTTTTTAAGGAAAAAAACAACTCTTTTCGGGAGCCTGTGAGAAAATACTTGGCTGACAAATTACTGTGGGCCAGAAGGAGCCATATCTGCTAAAACACTCCTGTAATTACAAAGTGTTAGCGTCAAATCTGCTACAATGCAGACCGCTCAGTATCACGAATGTTGAGTAGGAAAAAAGAGTAAGAGCAGCGAAACCCCCACCCCAGGGAGCTCCGGCAGCGCTGGGCTGTGGGGCCACAGGTACCATGGACAGCGGGCGGCTCCAGAGCCCCTTCCCGGGCAGCCGGTGCCCGAGAGGGGAGAGCAGTGGTAAGCCTGTAGGCACCAGGTGCTGGAAGTCTGATTTTCACTCTTCTCTTTAAAGCAGGTTTGTCAACAGGAGCTGCGGGTTGCAAAAGCCAAGTTTTGCAGCCCCTCGCTGGGAACGCAGTCCCCTGCAGTGGATGGATGGGACGTTGAAGGACAGTACTGGGAGCTAAACGCGCTTGGATGGGGAAAAGGTATTGCAGTATATCTTAGTCTATGGCAGTATATAAGTGATATAGAAGCATATCTAAGTGTATCACAGTATATAAATATATACTGTGAGTTTTCACCAGAATCAGAGGTGAGTTGTCAGAAAATTTGCAGCAAATATGTTTGCTGTTCCCTTTCCATTTAAAACCCAGGGAAAAGAAATCAAGCAGAGAGAAGCGCCCTAAAGCACCCTAACGAACGTGGCAGGATGCTCTGCTGGGACTATCAGTCAGCGGAGCTCGCATTAGCCAGAGCATCCCGAGAGCACCCCGCAGGAAAAGCAAAGCTCTCACCTCGGTTGCCATTTCAGACGACGTTTTGCTCGTGTTTGCAGCGATCCCGGCACCTGGTGCAACCTGTGGAACAGCGAGGCGAGGCTCAGTTCAGCTCAGTTCAGCTCAGCTTGGCTCTGCTCGGCTCTGCCCCAGCCCCACCGCAGCTCGGAGCCTCCCCAGCTGCCCTCCCAGCCCTGCTCACCGTCTCCGCAGCTCAGCCCCGGCTGGTTGCTCTGTGCTCTCCGGTCTCACAGCCCCGCTTTTAACGTGCCTCGGAGCCGGGCTGGTGGCTCGTCCCGCCCCAGCGGGGCGGGGTGTCCCCATGGCCAGCCCCACTCCAGCTCCCCCTCCCTGGCCCCCCTCACCCTGTCCACTCCTGTTGTGCCTCCGGCCCCTGCTTGGTCAGGGAAAGTTTTCCTAGCAGGCAGGCTGGCTGCAAGGAGGAGGGTTGGCAGAGATGTTCTCATGTTCTCATTTGTAAAGTTATTGGTGTAAGGGCACCTGTGGTGTGAGGGTGTCTGCTGTGGGGTTTCACTGGCAGCCAGCTCCTTGTCTGGGAGCACCCTTGTGCTGAAGGAGTCCTCTCCCTCTGGCATCTCCCTCTGCGTCGGTGTGAATGTACTTGGTGTGTTGGGTGGGTCATCAGCACTCCATCCACATTGCCACCCAGCAAACATGCAAGAGTAAAATATCTGGGAGCTATTTTATCTCCACTTTCTGTGCCTTTCACCCCACTTAAGAGGGCACTGCAGCTTTGGGCGTTTCTGTCACTAATTGCGTGGGGTCAATCTTGAGCCTGAGACTGGGCTGTGGGATGTGAAGTTGCGCAGGCTGAAGTCTGCAGCCTTGGCAAATAGCTCGTCTTAATCCCATCAAACCCTAAATATCATGGATGTAAAGAACTGGTTTAAAATATAGGGGAGTGTTGGAAACAGTGATTCACAATGCTGCTCCTCAGCACTGATTTCTCGTTAACTCAGACACAGAGCACTTTTCTGCTCTGAAAGAGCACTTGCTGGTTTGCCCTACTGTGTGCTGCTACGGTGCAGCATGGACCTTTGACAGAACTCATGAAACATATTCTAATTTTCTTGTCCCCACTTTTTTCCCTTCCCTTTAACTGACTGTCTTGTCCTTTTTTTTCTGTTCTCTCAGGTCTGAAACTTGTCTCCTTTTTCCATCTACTCCTGGACATCTACACTAGGAAACTGCTTCATTGCTTTGTGATCACATCCTTTCTCTGAAATCCATCATTTTTACCACTTTTCTTGTCTCCTTCACACTCTAGGAGTGTCCTTGCCTTTACTCTGGGCTTTGACAGGAGACTGCTGATGTTTTGGGAAAACAGTGAGCATTGAATTTACCACCTGAGTGCATCCTGCAGAGAGCATCTCTGCCTCATGGTGTTTGTGGTACGGGTGTGGGTTAAGACACAGCCTGTGTAAGGATTGTATGATCTTCTGCCTGAAGATATCAAGTAGGACTTGCCCAAAGTGAAAAAGGGGAAAAGGAGCAATCCCAGGTGCCCTAGTGAGAGATCAGTAACACAGTGACTTAATGTGAAATATTTGTGATATATTGTAGGTTTTGGCCTTGGTCCCATTGAAATAAATGGTTCAAATGAATGCTGTGGGACAAAAATCTGCAACCCACATGCAGCTGGGTATTGATCAATGGGAACGACTTAGCTGAATTTCTGCTGTTTTCATAATCTGTGCCTTGACCAGTTCTGTGATCAAGAAGCCTTCTGTGTTTGTTATCAGCTGATCCTGTTTTTATTAATCTATGGCTGGTATTGTACATGGCAAGGACATGTGCTTCCACATGGGATCTGTCAGCGTTCAGCAACTTCACAGGGATTAGTTTGTGTGTAGTACACTGCCCAACTCCTGCCCCAGTTTGTATCTAGGAGGTTACTAATTCTCTCCTGTTTTTAGATGAAACACTCAGTTACTGTGCTTTCTATAGTAAACAACAAGGAATATGGACTAATATTTTTATACTAAAAATGAAAGTGGAGCTGTAAATCCAATCAGAAATCCTTAGTGTCAAACTGAACGCTGAACAAACAAGATGTCTTAAAGACACTTGGTACTGGGGACTTGAATTTTTTTGAGGGGAAAACAGTGAAATAGCATTGCAGAGTAGATCTCTTCTAATAAACACTGATACGTACTCTCCTCGTTACTATCTTCTCTATTTGTGCTGGTACTGATGTCTCTCTATGCCCTGTCTTCTTCTTTCAGTCCTTCATTTGCTTACTGAAATAGAAAGGTTAATCCCCAAAATCCCCAGCCCACTGTTAAATCCTGAGGAAGTTCTCATGGAGAGATGCTTCATTGTCCATTTGTTTTTTCATTTTGGCACAGAGAATGGCATGTTGTTCATATACTAATATTCCCAGCTACACCTTTTTCCAAGCTGACATACAGTGAAGTAGTTGTAGAGAGCAAATTGCCCATTTCACAGCATGGAGAGGTTTAATTAAATATATTTTCATGTCCTCCAATATTTGAATTTCATCTATACTTGCTTTTGCAATCACAGTCACATCCTTACTATTTCTTTTAGAGTGTTTATTTTTGTTTTGTTGGATGAGTGCAGTATTTGTGGAGTGCAGCTCTGAAACAGTGCTTTAGTGGTGTATAGAAATCCTCTATTCATAATTTTCATAACTGAGGCTGGGTGACATAAACTGCTGCAATATACTTTCTTTAAAAACATTCTTTTTTAACTGTCATTTTGGTTTAGAAAAAGAAAAAAAAGCGCTGTGGACTGAAAGTGCTAGTCAAATGCACCGTCAGCTAGACTGGTGTGAAGCAGTGCTGACATTTTTTGTTAAAAAAAACAACAACTTTGTTTAATGAATTTTGAATGTAAAAGAAAAAAAGACACTATAGGGTGATCAGTGAAATGCTGAATACAGTAAACATCTTTCATGACAAAGAATACAAATACCCTGCAGATCTGCTTTCAATAGCAATTGCTAGGCCCCCTGCTTTCAACAGTTAATTCCGAGGCCCCTCTCTACCAAGCCTTCGTGGTAACAATCACAAGCCAATGCTTAAAATGTTGACATGCTAAGCACATTTAGAAAAACCTATGTCTGCATTCCCTATGGATGGTGTAGCATAACTGTCTAACATCTAAAGTGCAACAATTAAAAACAAAGTTAACTGAGCTAATCACTCCATCTCTCCTGAAAAGTTCTGTGTAATGGTAATGAGTTTTCTCGTAGAGATTCCCCTTGCATGATGTCAGTGGACCTGCAGCTGATCCGTTTATGTACTTAACCCTAACAGGCTGCATGTCTCTGTTAGAAAATATTTCAGAACAATATTTCTGATGGAAGGAGAAAAAAAGTTGAGAGCCACTGAGAGAGGCATTTGTATGGTGCTCATTCTTCGTAGCTGCTGGGATTGGGCATTGTCATTGTGGACCATAAAAAGGTCTGGAACAAAACTTTTGGAGAAACACTGAATATAAAGGTGATAAATTGGTGTTGGGAGAGAGATATAACAAGGAGGTGCAAAGGAGAAGTACAATTAATGTGCTGAAGATTTTTAACTCGTATCTAAAGAGAACGATGAGAGGCATGCAGGGATTAGTAGACTTCTGGAACAAAACTGAAATTTGATAGGATCTGGAAATAACATATTCTCAACTGAAAGCTGACATCTTCTCCTTTCTTTTCTTCCTTTTAGCCTAGCTGGGAGCTGGTGTACAGGCAGTTTCATGGACAGGGTTCGAAACATGGCAGAGCAGTTACAGAGCATTTGCTGTGGCGGTTTTGGCCAACTTGCAAGGTCAGTTAATCCTGACATGACAAAGGCCAGCATCCACTGCATCCTATCCACTGAGCCAGACCAGCAGCTTTCAGTCTGCAGCTTAAAGACCTTTCACCTGGCTCTTTTTTCTAAGAACTCCATGAAAAGTTATTCTGGAGTATAAATCAATTTCTATCTGTACTACAACTTGTATGTGAAGGGGTCTACATATCTACTGAAACTTTTTTAGGGATCTGCAACTGAAAAGGGCTTTAAAAGCCTTGCAATAGGCTTTTAAATGTTGCCCAGCACTTAGTTATGTGATCGCAATGGTTTCTGGATGCCTGAGAGCTGTTCATTGCCTATGGGCTGGGCACTGCAGACTGCTCCTGAAGTGCTGCAGTTTGCTCAAATTATTCAGAACTGGCCAAGCAACACCCCAAGGAGAAGCAAAGTTCCAAATTAAGAGTAGATTTTCTTCTGGCTTGACTCCAGAGAGAAAATTAGGTGGTGGATTTTGCAATAGTACCATAATGGGAAGGTTGTGGGTGCAAGATTTTTAACTATCCTCTTCCCTCAATTGCTCTTACAGCCCTCCCATGAACAAGCAGGTCTGTGTGACTCCTTAGGGAGTTAGTGCTGTTGTGTTTGTGTCTAAACTTTTGCCTGAGAGATGATGGCAAAATAAATTAATGAGTGTTTCCCTGGCTCTTGGTCCCTGGCCCAGATAGAATTTTTCTTGCTGTAGCCAGTGGGTTTTCCAGCTCTCTCCACTCAATTCAATGTCTTCAAAATGAGAAGGGCTCTTTGAGAATCTAATAGCACATAGATTAAATGGGAAAGAATCACAGTGATGGCAGGAAAAGATGTATGATGCTGAAGAGCCTGACAAGATGTGTGTGCAGGTGCTTTAAAAGACAACAGGAGGGCTGTACAACTACAGCAGCCTTGTAGCAGTAAGGCTTTACTTTTCTGTTTGCACATGCCTGGGATTTGATTTGGAAGGACCACAGCAAAGTTATTTTCCTCTCCAAATTACATTCTTTGTACCAAGCTTTCTGTCCACAGTAGTTATCATTCTGCAAGTGAAATCTGCCTTTCCTTTCAAAATACAAGGGATCTATGTTCTGTACTTTGGGCGTTTCTTCTCATCCTGTATATTCTCATCCTCCATATTATCCAGAGGGACTGGTAGTTGCATCTATTTTAAACTTTTGTGACTATCTGAGAGGTCCCTTACTACTCTGTGAAAGTTTTGAAAAAATGCTGTTTTGCTGCCTAAGGTGGATGTGCAAACAGAAGAAATACAAAAAATGGCTCAGCCTAGAGTGGCTCTTGCGCAATCCAAGTGAAGGGGCGGCAAAAGACTTATCGTCACTGGCATTGGTGGTTCAGTGGTAGAATTGTCGCCTGCCACGCGGGAGGCCCGGGTTCGATTCCCGGCCAATGCAGTTGTTTTTTGTCTGTTGTTGTTAGGTTCTCTGCGTTTGTTTTTTCCTTTTTTTTCCCTGCCCTCCGTTTTCCGCTTCCTTCCCAGTCACCTCAACTTCCTTCAGCCTCACCCCAGCTTTCCCCACACACCCCGGGCCGAGCACGGCGTGGAAGGGGACGGCCCCGGCGGCCGCCTCAGCGCGCAGCTGCGCGGGCCTTGGACAAGATGGAGGTGTAAGGAGCGGGGATGGGGCGGGCCCCCGCCGGCTGCCCCCTCTGCGGGACTCCTGGGCCGGGATGTGTGTGGGGGGTGTCTGTAGGGCGTGTGGGGGAGGTATGTCTGTGCGGGCCTGGGTGTGTGTGGGGCGGAGTGTTCCAGTGAGGCAGTGTGTGGGGGTGGGGGTCTGGGGGGCGATTTAACGCCCTACAGCCAGCAGTTTGGGCATTCTGATGAGAAATGAGTTGTTGGATAGTTGGGTTTTTCTTGCTGCTGAAACATCCCTTAGAGAAAAAGACCTCGTGTCTCAGTTTTCATCCTGTGCCCAGCCCGCATGTCCCTGCCCTTCCTGTGTGGCTGGGCATGCGCGTGTGGCATTTTCCTCATCTTCTCGTACGTTCGTTAAAATTCTGCTCAAGGAGAGGCTTGAAGTTTTTCTGACTGTTTCTGGGATGGGTCAGTGTGGAGCAGAGGAGGCTCAGGGCAGACCTCATCGCTCCCTACAGCCCCTGAGAGGAGGTGGTGGTGAGGGGGGGTCGGCCTCTGCTCTGGGGTAACAGCAACGGGATGGGAGGGGATGGCCTCACGTTGTGCCAGGGGAGGGTCAGGTGAGATATCAGGAAAAATTTCTCAGGAAGAGTGGTCAGGCACTGGCACAGCTGCCCAGGGAGTGGTGGAGTCACTGTCCCTGGAGGTGTTCAAGAACTGTGGAGATGTGCTGCTGAGGGACAGGGCTCAGTGGCATGGTGGGGGTGGGCTGGGGCTGGACTGGATGATCCTGGAGGTCACTTCCAATCTTAGTAATGATTCTATGATTCTAAATACGAATCCATTTCTGCAGGTTGTGGGAGAGGATTTTTCCTGCAAATATCAGATAGAGAACTGCTTGTAGGAGCAAGGTATGCTGGTGTGGAGAAGGAGAGCACACAAGGTGTACAAGAAGCAGGTCAGGGTTTGGGCTACTGATAATTCAGGGCAGCAATGCCAATGGGCCCCCCCATGCAGTCAGCCCTGGGGTCACCACATCTCACTCCTGAGCTGACAGCACTCTATGTTTCTACCTTGTTAGCATCACTTGGGCTCAAACAATAGGGTTTGACCTATGCTGCAGCTCAGAAAGGCGTTCGGGTGAGTTCCGTGGGGCCGGCAGCATTGTGCCCATATACGTGTGCGCCGTGCTGCTTCCCCATGAATGGGGCCCTGAGGACGTGAGGCCCAGGGGCTGTCTGTCAGCATCCACCCCCCTCCATAGAGCCTCTGTTATCATTTAATCTTCTATACGTAAAGTTCAAAAGCAGATAACAAATCAGAAACGTTCACTGAAACGGGGTTGTGTTGTGTTAGCCATAACGTGAGCAGTGACCAGCAGAGAAATGACCCAAAACGTGCTGTGAAACACATACACAGCCTGAAAGGGGCTGCTGCCTGCCTGGGAAGATGGGATTTGCTCTGCTGAGAGACTCTTTTGGTGCCATTAGTACATCTGTGGTGCCATTTGGGCATCCCATTTGTATTTTTGCTGCTCTGAGGAGCCCAGTTTATCTTACTGATGCTGCTGCTTTTCGTGGTTGTCCCTTGCACCAAAGGGAACAGCACAGACTGCTCTGTGCCTGCCTTGCTGTTTGAATTTCATCTTCCTAACCTCATACCTCCTGCCTGGCAGCCTTCCTGAAGGGAAACCCCACAGCTACAAAACCTCTCCTGAGCTCTTACCATGCCAAAAGTTAACAGAGAAAAGGATCTTCTGTAAAATGCTTTGGGTTAAATGTAAAATATTTCCCATAATATGTTGAAAAACATGAAATGTGAGTGATCTTTTTCGAGGTGTGGTGGCATACACTAAGATAGTTTTTGACGTTATAAGTGGAAGACATCAATAATGTGTATTTTGACTTCAATAATGTGTATTTTTAACTAAAATAATAGCAATTATACCTCTCAAAGATTCTGAAGAATTTTTATACTTTTGGTGTAAACATGACATTTCTTTATAAGTCTTAATGTCTTAAAAATTAAGCATACTGTCTAGTTGCTTAAAATATACATTGGAATTCATTCTTCATAATTTTTATTTTTCCTGAGTGTAGAATTGGTATTTGTTTCGTGAGAGGACACAAGGAAATTGTATTTCTACTCTATCAATTCTGCAAAATTTTTGAAGCTGGGCTTGTTTACCAGTTTATAGCTCTGGTATTTCAGCACAACAAAAATGCTGAAGATTTAAGATCTAGACTGACTCATTTACTACCAATTGTAAGAAGAAAAAATAAGTATTTTTCTGAATGACAGTGTTTTAGAATAAAAAAGAAAGCAATTGTCTTAAATGCTTTGACTTCTGATAGGTTTCCCAGAGCTACATTACTATGAAAATGTATTTACTGTATACAATCCTCCCACTTTTTTAACCAAATAATTCCCCATACAATTTTTCCGTAGCATTATCATTTCTAACAACGAATGCCCTTGATCCATAGGGATTTTTGAAGCACAGACCAAATGCAAAGATTCTGAAGAATTGCATTTACCTAACGACAAAAGCTATATGGTTTGTGAAACATGAATGCAAACTAATGCATGTGTGAGCTCACTCGCTGAAGTTTCACTCGAGTCAGCGCAATGGAAGTTGGAGTTCATCTCAGCGTATTTCAGAAGGTCCTTTTCATTTAAAAACAATGATAGAACCTGTGGAAGTTTGTGGATGCATTTAACTCATTTGAAAGCGATGAACGGGACAGTTCTATTCAGACAGTTGATGGTGCTTAACAATACATTGTACCTTTTTTTTTTTTTTTTATATGCTGCTGCACAGACCTGAGAAAAGCCTTTTTTTCCTTTTGTATGGAAACTTTCTGTTGTTGTGGCTGCTGACTGCTCAGCACAATGTATTGTGCGGGGAATATATGGCGTTCTGCGTCAGGCTTTTCTCTCCCTTTTTTAATTTTAAAATAAAAAATTACAATATCCAGCAGTAATATAGGTGTGATTGATTTAAAGATGCATTTATCTCCCCGCCAGTGGCAGATAACAATTGTTTCTGAACTGGGCAGAATTAATAAGGAGGTGTTGGGCTGGTGGAAAATGGGGATCTCTCAGGCTTGTCCTGCTAATGAAGGACTAGCCACATAAAGGTTTAAATACTAAATAAAATACTAAATAAAGACAGAAGTTGATAGTTCTGTGTGTGTTTGTTTTTATAACTCAGTACAATGTGTTTTAATTGAGTGATGTATCCACATCTACACATGTGTACATTGTACAAAAAGTAGTAATTGTATTTCCTTTTCTCTTGTTCTTGACTAATAAATAAATGGTGTGCACAGTCTTAATGACTTTTCCCATCTGTCTTTATTCAAATAAAACTGGAGGCCTTTCTGTGTGAGAAAGAAGTAAGGAAATGTGGGTTTAGTTGGTGAAATTGGGTGAGTGAGTGTAATAGTGTGTCTGAGTAAAAGGATTAGGTAATGGAGGTGTGTTATGATTTATGGGACAAAATGTACAAAATATTTATTTGTGTCATAATTATACCTTGGAAAAATATTTTCCAGAGGTAGCAACAGCTTGGTAACTGTAGATTCCTCAAAAATAAATTTCTTGATGATTTTTTTTAAGAAATGAACTTGATGAAAATAATGTCTGTTGTTTTAGAGTCTGTGATCTGCAAAGAAAAGCTACAGTTTAATTTGGAACATAAGTAATTGTTTTCTTTTTTTTTCTTTTAGGAAAGATGCAAATGCTGCGTTGCTGAGTAACTTTGAGGTAGGTTTGTCTCCATCTTGACCCTAAAGCAGCACTGTGATGCTGTAGTCACTTCTTTTTGAAGCTGAAAATTACCAGTGGCAGTCAGCAAGATCTGTGTAATATTTTTTCCCCCTATTTGTTACTAAGAAAAAAAAAATAAGGAAATCTGGAAATGCTGAAAGTGGGTACTGTGTCATTACTGGGTCCAAAATTTATAAAAACAAATACAAACTATTTTTTCATATAGCTGAGGGGCTGGTCTTCATTTGTTGATGCTAACTTCTACCTTATCTTCTCTGCACTGTTACATGGTTAGCCTGCTGCATCCTCTCGTGTGGTTCGTTATTCAGGATCTCATCCTCCACATCTTTACACAGTTTTGTCTCCAGGCAAGTGCACTGAGCTCACTGCTGCTTCCTATGGCTCATGGCACATCTGATTCCCCAGGACTGAGAAGCAGTGTTCTAAATACCTCTTTTTCAGTTTTGTCTTTGTGAAGCCCGTGTGCCACCAAGTGTGTGACAGGTAGATTGATGGAGTCTCTTTAATATTGCAAATAAAAATTCACACAGAACAAGTCAAACATTTTCACAGATGGCTGCTGCTGAAATCACTGTTTTGTATTTAACCTTTTAATGAGCAGCATCACCCTGTAACTCCCTCATGTATCACTGTATTAAAGCCAGTGCTCCTGGAAATGCAGATTTTTAGTGAGTTAGAAAGAAATGTAGTGTTTTTATTGGTTTAACTTCAGCCAGGTAGTGGAAATATCTCAGTACATTGTTTATGAAGGTAATTTTTGAATGACTTTAGTAACCCTAGTGCTTTCTTTATATTGTTTTATTGGTTTAAAGTTTCACAGCTGTTTCATCCTATCTTGAAATAAATCTTAAAATAGTTTATCTTGAGCTGCATCTGTGTGTGTACAGTAGAAAAACCATCTGGGGACTGTTAGAAGAGCTTTAATGAGGAATTTGCAAAGAACTGTCTTGCCAAAGTGGCAGATATTAGCCAAACTAGTATTAAGTGTCTGTTTAAAAAAGTGTACTATTGCAGTGCAGAAAATAGCAAGTATTTCAGAGCTTATTTATTGCAAAATCATCTCTGCTTCCTTCTTTGTTTGCTGGCACGTTGGAACCTAGGTATTGCTGCCTGCTGAGGGTCAGTAGTGTTGACCCCATTTTGTAAAATCTGTAGGTGTCCCAAAAGGGTGGTGCAGAGCAGGGAGAATTGCAGAATCAATTCTTGGTGCTCTTTGGACAAAAAATTCTTCAGCTTTGTCTTGATGTTGGTAAATGTACCATATATGTTGCAGAAGAACAAAAGGAAGTGGGCAAATGAAGTCAGTGATGAGTGCTTGTTTCCCTTTCACAGCAGGGTTGTCATGCATGCAGCTTTCCAGTTCTTTGCAGGAAGGGATTTGCAGTGTCTGCAGCTACATTGGGCATGGCTTTTTACTGCTCTTCAAAATACTGATTCCCCTAAAACTGTGGACCTCTTTCTGTTTGCTCCTCTTTTCTTTGACTGGCATAGCTAACATTCTCTTTATCAAGGTAATATTTTACACAGAAAGTGCTGTTTGAAAGGAGTATTCAAGGCTGACATATTTTATGTTCTATGCCTGAATTTCTTTTTGTGAGCTTGGAGTTGTCATGTTGTGTCTCGTTGTCACTGGTCATATTGTCTTCAAATATTTATTACATGCATAGTTTCAGCTCTGGCTTTCAAGCCAAGGGTTGGGTACTTGTGGTGAATAGACAGCGTGTTCCTTTTTCAGAGAAGATAACACTGCAAAGTGAATGCAGGGTTCATAGCTGGTAACGTTGGTGTTTCTCACTCTCTAGAAATGTTTGCATTCTTGCTTCTGTGGACTTGAGTTTATAATGCCATTGGAACTGGAACTTGAATTAAGTTAACAATTAGGGAAGAAACAGTAAGAAGTGACCTGTCACTTTGCCGTGGGTGTTGGCTGTGTATATACTGTAAAGCGTGAAGCAAAACATCTGAAGAAGTTTCAGCCTGACATGATTTAATATGGGAATAAAATAGTAGTTGTGATGCTTTCTCAATATTTGGCTGCATATCTGGCTGTGATAAATAAAGAAGTTGTGATATTGCAACAGATTTGACAGTTGCACAAATCAAAATGTCTTCCCTGCCTTCAGACTTACCCTCTGAATCTCACTCCTGCAGTTTTAATATTCACTGCGTCGTAAATGTGAGGACATTTTTATTACAGCTTTTCAAGAGTGTGTCTGGTTGTGCTGCCCTGTTGTGATGATACAGGGAGCTAATTTCATCTGTGTGGCTCAGCGTACTGTAACTCCATGCTGGTCACTGTGATGTGTGCTGTTACTCAGAACTCCACAGGATTTTATAAGAGTCGCTAATCTCAGGAGCATCTCTAGTTCATGCTTTTCTCAGTGGGTTCCTGGCAGGGTGACTGTTGAAGAGTTTACTTTTTCTTTTAGGTAATATAAAATTGCATCTCTGTGAGGCAGGATATGTGTACATTTCAATATTAGGGGGACACCTGTCATAACAAATCCAGCGGGGCCATAAACTTGCATGAGGTTTTTCTTCAGGCATCTCACTTGTATTTCAGTGTGAGCTCTGTGCCATTCCAGCAGTGTATGACCTGCTTCAGGACATGAGATAAGATAAACACACGGAACAGATTCATCCTGGCAACTTCTCCTCTGGGGCTCTTGGATAACATTTAATAAGTGCTGGAAATCTGTTTAAAATATTCACTTCTTTTGTTTGCTTTTATTTTTACAAATTTACACGTCTCTTTATTCATCTTTCTGTTGCCAAAATATGTTTTCATTTTAACTGCTGCTGCAGTCAGCAAAGAAGCAGCACTTTTTTTTTAATTTGGTTGATAGGATTTTGCGTTGTTCAGTTATATTTTATATATATATATAACCTATTTAGGTTAAATACTCTCAGATGACTTAAAGTTGTTTCTTTTTTTTCCAGGTGTTCCAGTTACTTACTGATCTCAAGCAGCAGCGCAAAGAGAGTGGAAAAAACAAGCAGAGCTCTGGGCAACAGAATCTGAACACAGTCATGTATGAGGTGAGTAGCACTGCAAATCTCCTTTGCAAATTAGCACAAGCTGGACTGATTTGTATTCTTAGGACATTTTACATGTTTATCCTAATATTTTTTTGTCAGTTTTCATTATCTGTGGTCAGTTTATTCAGGCTGTGTGCTAACTGCACCATAAGTGCAGAGCCTGCAGCTGGTTCCACGTAGAGACCTTTGTGTCAATAAGGTTTATAAACTCGGGTGTGTTATGATATGGTCATAGCTGGAATATTTCCAGGGTCAGTTCTGGTTGCATTTGAGGTCTCCTGTGCATGAAGCAGTGTTGGATTCTGCTGGATCCACTCTGACTGTGCAGTAACTTCGTGCTTTCCCTGCTCTATATTCCCTTTTAGTGGGAGCAAGCAATGAAGCAGAGACATAATGTGTCTGGCACAGGTAATTCTAGGAACTAGCCAGCGCTGCCAGGGAGGAGTTTGGGAGTATTCAGTTTCCAAACATCGGCATCACCAGGCTTCTCTGTTCTCTGGAAGCTCCAGCCTTCTGTCGTCCCACATAACAGCATTGCCAGTCCTGCTGTACTAAAACTCTCATGTTCAAAGATCTGAAGGGTTTCTTTAGCAGGGGTGTGCTTGCTAACTGTTGCAGCTCTCAGGATTGAGATGAGCAGTGCTCGTCAGCGGCATGAGGGCAAAATCTTGGCTCTTATTAGATTTCTTCACAAAAAGAGAAAACAAAACCTGTTGTTTTTCTTTTCTTTGTTTGTTTGTTTTTTGTTTTTAATATTCTACATGCTCTATCCTTTTAAGACCCAGGGCAGGACTTGCTATCATGGGGTGAATTGATGATGCCACTTGAACATGGTTTCAAAACTCAGCATAGATCACATATGGTATTTTCTTATTAATAGGATTAAACTAATAATTTCCAGCTAACATAGATTTTCTTTTTGTCACAAGAGCAAGACATAGATGATTGGGATCACATAACTACTTAACACAAATATCAACATCAGTTGGATGCCAGATTGGTAATAAATGCTTTATCTATTGCGAGGAAGAACTATTAAAATAGTACAATGGAAATGTTAGCATTTTAAATATGTCAAATTAGCAAATTCATAGCATACTTGCAATATGACCTCTCGTGTCCACACCAGAGAACTGCATGAGTAGCACCATGATTGGCAGCCAGTTGAAAGCAGTTTGCCTTGCTTGCATGAGTAATCCCATTGAGCAGTGGAACTACTCATGTGAATAAGATTTGGCCTAGGCTTTGTTTTTGTTTTAGTTCTGGCTTTGTTTGAAAAGGTACAGAGTTGTGATTCCTAAGCCTCAGATTCAACAAAATAGTGGCTTACAAAAAATCTAATTTAAATCTTCATGGAGACTAACAGTCTCTTCCTCTGCCTCTTTCAAACAGCTGAGAAAGACCCTGTGAGTATTTTTTTTAATTTATTTTTTTTTAAAGTCAGAATACACCTTAAAGCTTTAATTGCTTTGTCATATTGCTGCGTGTTGAATACCTATAGGATGTTCATTTTTTATCCATGGAGTAAAGCTAGTGTAAACCTTAGGTACATTTTTTCTATATTTGAACGAAAGAGAACCAGATCTTTGATCTCACTGGGTTGTGGTCATACTGAGTATGTGTTCGTGAGCTCTGTTCAGGCATACATTCATTGTACTGAGAGAACTAGATACAGCTTGCTAAACTAGGAGCCATGTTTTGATGTATGCCGGGCACTTCAACTGAAATTGCCAAAAAAGACTAACCTGGAAAAGAAACTACTCCTATTAAATAATTTTATTATGTGACAACATGATTTCAGTTGTCTTTGCTGGTGAATAGTAAGTCCATTTTGTATGAAAAGGTCAGACAGGACTTACAGGAGGGGTTGTTACCTAACCCTTTATTGTGTTTTTAAACATGTTTCTCAGTAGTCATTAAGAGTACCAGTGATTCATATTTGGTCAACTTTCTATCTGCTAAGCAGAATGAACTGTGCTGTTGAAGTCTGTTTTTATTTACCCAGGATTTTAAAATGATGACAAATTTTAATAGAAATACAATGAAATATGTTTGCATATTTTCTTATTTGACATGACGATCTTATTAATCATTTTTCCCCAAAGTCTTGTCTTCTACTCTGTACTCATTCAGCTTACTTGGATTCAGACTTTTTAATAGATATATTCACTTTTAAGATTTTCTGAGCATAATTATGCATACAGAAGAAAAGTCAAAGCAAAACATACAGAATCATAGATCTTATATTATTATTATTAGTGCTAATCTATACATATGGTATCCTAATACAGATCTCTTTGTCTTCATTTCCAGTTAGTGCATCATTAGCTGTATACTTATAAGCTTTATGTATAGCTGTGCAGTATCAACAGCTGAAGATTTTTTTCCTTAATTCAAAACAGACTTTGACAATGCCCTTTCAAATCCTTCAGCTGCTGATGCACACAGGGCAGACAATGCAAGGATTTCCTGGACCTTTCTTTTGTTTCTCATTATTTCCAACTCTTCATTTTGGAGTCTAATCTAAGCAACGTTCAGGAAGATTCTAAGCTACTTCCAGAGAAAAGACAGCTGTGAAATTGAATTTGTTTTTTTCTTTTTAATGGAGTCTTATTGCCAGTATTTTTTTTTATTTGGTCAGATCAAATTCCATAATGCATTATCTGTCTGCTATGTTTTGTTGTTTTAAACAAAGAAAACAGATGTAACATCTGTTCCAACAGTTAGCTGAGGTTGATAAGTTTTACATGTAAGAAATGGAGCAAAGATAAATTGTCTCGAGTCAGACAAACATTTCTAATACTGCAGTAGTCTTGCCAGATTTTTGTGACATCCCATCTAACTTACTTCTATGAATGTTAAGAAAGCATTGCTAAATGTGCATATAAAAGATGAGAACAGCCATAGACTGGAGAGGCTGTGCTAGTTCTGTGCGACCTAAATGATTTTTTTATGGGTTAGCAGTGAGTTTTCCTGGCACTGAATGCATTAAAACTTGGCAGAAGGTAGCATGGTTTTACAGATGGATAGTATTCAGCTTTTATCAAGTATTACTGGGGGGGAGGGGGAACAAATAACAAAAATACAACAAAAAAACAACAAGCACATGCACCTGGTTCCTTTTTCAGCTAGCTTTTAGTCTGCATTTGTTAGTTTTAAAAAGTAAGTCTGAGTGTTGTTGTTCAGCACAGCTGTGAGTGCACCTTGATCCCAATCTTAGCATCACTGAGATTATTTGATTCAAATCAAGAAAGTGAATGCTTCCTAAAAATCACTCTTTTCCTGTAGTCTTCAGCAGGCAGCTTTGGGCTTTGCACAGATCAAGTAAATGACTATCCAGAGCCTCAGAGGGAATAGTCAAAGTTGTAATTCTAACCTGGAGTGTAACGAGCTTGCTGGATCGTGTCTTTGTGAAATGAATTCACTGAGGTTTTCTGGATAAGCACTAATGTAGTTTGTGTTAGGTAAAGTTGAAGTTCTGTATTGCCTGTTTCTTTTTCCAGCAATAAGTATCCTTACAGTCTTAGTGAAGAAAGAAGTGTGTGGTCTGTGTCAACTTCCCAATTTTTAAGAAGTAAAAAATAATAATAACAAAGAAAGGAAGCTGTAAAAGCCGGAATGACAATCTGAATTTTTTTGAGTAGTACTGAGAAGACTTTTCAAAGTTACCTTGTTTCACAGGCAACATGAGAAGAAATGAGTAACTGGGGAGTAATGTATACTTTCTTGCTGTTCCTTACAGACCCTGAAATACATATCGAAAACACCGTGTAGATACCAGAGTCCTGAGACTGTAAGAGAATTCCTCATCGCGATGAAAGGCCATAAGCTGACCAAGTAAGCAGAGATGTATCTTCGAGCAAAAGTATAAAGTAATGGGAATGTGAAAAGATTCTCATATGCACATTATGATAATCTGTATGGTTTTGATTAAGGTATTGTAAGCATTTTCTGACGTTATTTAAATATTCATCCAGACATCTTTCCCCTCACTCATTAACACCTACATGCATGAGTATTTCCTTAGGTGTGGCTGTGTTTGTGAGTATGTTTCTCAGATTCTTGTCAGTTCTTTACTTTTAAGTCAAGTGACCATGATTTCACATGGTCCAAGCATTCATAAAACATTTTTTGGGGAAGAAACAAGAAGTTGTAAGTGGCTTTTGAAGAAAATAAGAGAATGGAGAGAAAAGCAAACAAACCCAAAACAACCAAACCAAAATCTCAGCTTATTATCAATCAGCCTTCTCATTTGTATGAACTTCCTTATAATTGAAATGCATTCATTCTGAAGAGGCAAAGAAGATGGCTGTATTATGGGGAGGTAACAAATAAATAAAGTCCTGGTGTAGGTGTATGGGAAGTACCTTCTTCTGAAGCTAAGTGTTTTCTGAATCTGTGAACCCCAGCTGCTTCAGATCCCCTCTCAGGATTATGCTAAGTAGTGTTTAGCAAACTGAGATATTCATCATCCATTTTTATGCTGCTTGTCCACTATTATTTGTGCTCACTAGGACCTCTGAGATAACACGTTTCAGTTGCCTAAATATTGTGCCAGTCGAGCAATTTTTTCCTCCTGCAGTTTTTTTGTAAAGCAGAACATACAGCCCCTTACTCTTATTATGGGAAATCCTGCATAGAAAATACAAGATTTCCTTCCCAGTTATAGGAGGACTTGGGTATTTTTCCTCTTTGGTGGTGCAAATGCCTGTTCACAGTACTAGAAACGCCTAATGCTCTCAGACATCTTGTTAGAGTGTAAGTGAAGCCTGTTGTACATAATCAGACCCAAACAAAGTTGAGTCATTGGGTGACTGGCTTGAATAGCTCTAATCAGTCATCTACTTTTTAAAGCAGAAAACAAAGACTCAGTTGCTTCTAAATGACTCCCTCTTCATGATGAGGGAGTCGTTCATGCTGTGTAGACACTGACTGCATTTTTCTCCTCTGCTGGTTCTTGTAAGGATTTTATGCTCTGAGGAGGGGGCTTTTACTGATTGAGTTGTCACAAAAAGAACTGCAGGTTGAGGGCAGTGCTACAATGCAAGGGTTTATCCTTGACAAAGCATAGTTGAGCAGAGAGCAGATTCAGTCAGCTGTTTTGTTGACTTTTCAGTGCCCTCTCTGCAACCCATTATCCTCCCATTCAGTATATCAGTATCTCACTGCTGATGTGGGGAGGTTTGAACTTGGAAGCTTTGTCATGAGGATTCTAACTTTGTTTGTAAGTGCTTTCTTTTGTGGAACAAAAGTTGCCAGGTCAGTACATCACTGTCTAGCTTCTTGTAGCTCATTTCATAAAGCAGGATACTAATTTGTGCAGTGGACAAGCTATCCTAATTCTTTTCTGACATGGGAGTTATTCAAGCATGGAGAAAACACTGTTTACCGTAAAGAGCTGGTTGTATGGAAATGAAAGAGTATCTTAAAATTGGCAACTGACTATTTACTGAGTACTTACTGCATCCCTCGTTGTGAATTTCTAGTATTGAAACACAGACCTGTCATCTTGGAAGTGAAATCAGCTTGATCTGTATGGTTAGGAAAGCACCAGAGTGGTGCAAATGGAGCAAAAAGCCAGGGAGAGTTAAAAAGGCAGCACAGGATTTTTCAGAAGTAGATGAATGAGTTGTGAATAGAAGTCCTGTTAATGTTGTTGTGCTAATGAGCGTTTTTGAACTCTTTCTGATTGAATTTGAGCAGGACCTCAGGATTAATTTCCTTCTGCCCAGTGGCAGAAAGAGGAGAGCAGAGAGCAAACCTCTGGTGTAGGTTACAACTTGACAGCATTCGTGGCTTGTCAGAGCTCGGATCGGACTGTGAGACCTTTGGTTTTTGAGCATCCTTTACAATTTTACTTTCAGTTAATATCTGTCATCTGGTGAAGAACTTGCCAGCACTGTGTTTGCCACGTACTTTACAAAATAAGAAACAGAATTGTTTAGCGTGATCTTGGCACTTTTTGTTTCTTCTAATCTTTTCCATTCGGGCACTTCAAGCTAGAACTGTCAGAGCCCATCTGGCACCCTTCTTACCAAAACACAGAAAGCATATGTTATGCAATTACTCTATGGTGCACTTTATGTTAAATGCTGTAAAATATTAATGTCTCCAAGGAAATATTGAGCTACCCTTTGGTTCATGACCAAGACCATGTCAACACTGCTCTGTTGTTAAATGGAAAACTAAAGGCTTTAATCAATTCCATTCTGTGGAGTGGAGGTGTTACTTGTATAAAAGGCTTCACTGGAGATTTCTTTCCAGTTAGCTGGTGGAGAGCTTTCTTCCATTTGAGAGGAAAGAATCTGCAGTGTTTGCTCTCCAGGACCTTGCTTACATCATCTCCCTGTAATGACTTTTCCTCCCACAGAAAGTAATGAACTCCACAGTCTGTCTTTTCTAATTCCTTTCTGGATAAGGCACTCAAGGAGATGCTGTCTCCCTTCATCTCTCAGATGCTCACATGCTGTTTTGTTGCTAACAGCTTTCTGAAGTAGCTGATTTATGTTTGTTGGTGTCTGCCCCTAGCAAGGGGACAGCAGCATTTTCTGTTTTCTCCTTGCAAGAGGAATAGGCATGGCTGGTTGGAAACACGGCTGTTAATAAAGCTCAGCAACTTCTTTTCTAATATGAAGCCTTGGAGGATTGTTGGTCTATATGGAACTTTTAATATAAAGATTTTAAGACATGATAGAGGTAGGTAGGGCGATGAGCTGGCTTTCCCTGCTCTGTACATCATTGCAGCTCTCAAGCACTAGGTTGTGCTGTTGTGCTGGTGTATCTGAGAATTTCTGGGGAGTGGAGAAAGGACAGATGCTATCCAGGGAGCCAACAAGCTGTGGATTGAGGCATGTTCTTTTAAAGAGTGGACCTTTTAATTCAGGCATTTCTCATTTTCTGCCCTCCTCCTACAGATTACGATCAGAAAGCACTGCTGTTCAGGCTACACGTCATGTCCCAAGATGTTCTGGCTGCAGTTACAGATTTGATAGCATTGTGCTGGCAAATTGTGCAGTTCCTGTGAAATTACCCCCAGTCATTTATTTCTGTTACTGCTGATATATGCTACTGAAAATACCAACTTAACAGGCCGACATGTTTTCTGCTGACAGTCATCTGCTTTCTGATGTTCTCCCTCGACAATGTTAGAGGCAAAAAAAAAAAAAAAAAAAGCATTTGTTATTGTTATTTCTTTTTTTAAAGACAAATTTCAAATTTTAAAGATCAATGCATGTAAAAGGAATTTACACCTTTTGGAGTGACTTCAGATAGCTGCCTTGCTAAATGGAGCAATTTCCAAGATATCTAGACGTGTTTTACTGATGTAGTCAGTAAAGTATGGCAAAGCACAAGCTTTTTCCTTGTCATCAGTTATTTTGGTAAAAATTGAAACTGTATAAACAGAGGGATTTCTTTTTTAAAATGAAAAACCTCAGACAAAATGACATCATAGTGAATTTTATTTTTACCTTGATGAGGCCTCAAGCTTTGGCTGATGTTGCAGTACAGTAAGCCGTGTTGTACTTGGAAATAAAGTATGCCACTAGCAGCTAATTTTCCAGTTTTAGTCTCTGGAATAGTTTTTAAGGTAGTGTCAATGGCATCGCATGAAAAGAACATTTATGAAGCTTGTGCTCTGTAATTGTGGTTAAATGAAAATTGTCTCTTCTGGTACCTCTTTCTGTTAATGATAACCTGTTTTGGATCTAAACTGGGAATAATCAAATTTCTGATCACTGAGTATTATTTATATTTTTAAAATTGGACATAAACACTGTCATTTTTGTCTTTAAATCAACACATTCAAGGAAGTATTGGGCTGAAAATCAGGAGTACTGTTAGAAAGTATTTTCCCTCATTACTGCCAGAAACTACAACAAGGACAAACCTCTACAATACTGAAGACTGAATGATTTTCTTTCTAATTTTTTTCTTCTGTAGAGCTTTCAAAGCAAATATTCAACGCCAAAGGCAGGAGGATGGTGTTAGTTTAATAACAGCACGATTTAATAGTCTTGAAAAAGACTACTGTGTTTCCCACTGAATCGATGTATTTAAAGTTATTCCCTTGATCTGCAGCACTTTTTTGCATACAGATGCAGTTATCAGCCCACAGAGTTCATCCTGGAGAAATGTACCAGCATTGAAGTCCCATGTGGAGAATACAGCCTGGTAGGTTTGCACTGACCGTGCGCGGGCTGATGCTGTGGCTGCACAGACAGCAGCTCAGGGCTGCTCCTCCGTGAACCAGATCCTGCGAGCTTCATTCAGACAAGATTTTAGAGGAGTTGCCTTGATTGACACAAGACCATAGGATTTGCCTTATGGATCTGATGTTTTCAGTTAGTAATAAAATACACTGTTAATGTATGCTGCTGTTAGTTTATATTTTTTCCCAGCAACTGAGAAGCATACATTCCTGAGGATAAATCTGCCTTTGCGGTCACAGATGTTTTAGGGTTTTTTTTTAGCTCTGTGTGCTGTATCTTGGCACTAATGCTGTTCTCAACCATGCCTACAGATCTTACTAGAAACTTACCTTTTTTTCCTAGAAAGTCAAAATACATGTGCATGTATATTTATGTACAGTCTGGGAGTTCAGTAGGTGGAAATGGCAATTAAAGATATTTAGTTCAAGTTTCCAATTAAAATATAAATGCTGCAAACAGTTGGCTCACTACTGGAAGAAGACAGATTTTTGTCTTAATTTGCACAACAGTATATAATCGTTTTTATTATTTTTCAGAAACTGTGAGGTTACTGTGCACTGTAGCAATGTGCTGTCTGTTCTGTCTTCCCAAATACGCAATGTGCGCTTGAAAACAAAACAGTGATTTTTGTCTTGCAGGAGAACTTTTTTTTTGGCTGTGAATATACAGTATTTGTACATCCTCACCTCCTCCAGTATCTCTTTCCCCTTAGATGAGGACCTCAGACCCATAACTGCACACGCTTTCAGTCTCCTGCAAGCTGAGCTTTGCCCATCCCTAAGCCCACTCCTGTTCGTTTTGCCTTCAGCTGGAAATGCTGATCTTGGCACTAGCTGAGTCCCAGCGACTGCTGGATGTGGCCTGGAAGTGAGGAGGCACTGCTCAGCCTGGCAGCAGTAATTGCCACGCTGGGAGTTCTCACAGGGAGGTCCTGTAAGAGGCTGCACACAGATGATTAACTCTGATCTTGATTTTACGTGAGAAAATGGCTTTCAGCTGTCTCTCATCTTCTGTCTGTATTCCTCTCTTGAGCAAACAGCTTTCATGTTCCAGTGTCGCTAAAATCCGGACAGTCCAGAGGAGATGCAAAGACACATTTTTGGGGAAACTGCTGAAAACACTTTTCCCCTTCTGTTTAGATGAACGAAACAGTTCTTTTTATTTAATGAGCACAAGTGTAAATATGCTTGCTGTCAAAAGTGTAAAGGTGGATTCATCCGAGTTGGAAAAAGTTCCATACATTTTTTAGATGTAATGAAGCATGAGCTAAGTTCAGGCATTTTATGTCTGTGCCATGCAAAATCCTGCAGTCAGCACCGATCCCGATGCATGTGCAGGCTTGCAACGTTTGCCTTCCTTTAAGCTTATTTCTGATGGAGCTGTGAGTATCCAGGGTCAAGTTTATGTCCATGCTATCAGGAAATCCCTGGTGCACAGACTGACATCCCAACAGTCAGTTTGTTGATAGCAGCTTCGGGGAAGAAATCAGTGCAGTGGGTACTGAGCTTCAACTAACATCGCTGCTGATGTTGGGGGCTGAAGATTGCAGTGAAGATTACAGAGGTGTTGTCTGAGTGTTTGCTGCAAGGGTGTGCTGAGAGTACCCTTCTGGTCAGTCCATTTATTCAGTGTAGGGAAGATCAGAAATGGCATGCAAGGAGAAGGGCTAGGAACACAGCTTCAGAAGGGTCCCCCGAGCTATCTCCTATTACATATGTACTTGGAGTGAATTCCTGTGTTCTGCACAAACAGCAGGAGTTGCTGCTGACATGGACCTCCCCAGTAAGCAGAGGTAACTGCTGATGTCTTGCACACATGTGCTTGGTATTTCTTAAGTAATTTTAGCAGATGGATATTTACTAAAGAGAAGATAAAAGATGTTACTGCTCTTTATTTCAGAAGGGAACAAAACCATCTACCCACCTGAGTGTCTGGTGTACCAGTGTTAGTATCGACGTGTTTGGCCATGTGGCTTCGTTTACAGCCAGCTATCCCTTTGTCACCTGGATATGTTCGACCAAAATAAAATAATTTACATCTTCATTATCAGAGTGATGTTTAAATTGATCAGCAAATAACTGGCTTGGCACCAGTTTTCAGATGACACTTAGGGAATAGTTGGTCATTTCTCTGTGTCATCACATTCAGTTCTATAAATAAAGCAAACACATTGCTTAAATCATAATTATATAGTGTTAACGTGTCTAAAGGTTATTATTTTTCAGTATTAATTAGTGTTTATAATTTCTAAAACCCCACAACCTTACTCAAGCACTTTCAGAGGAAGGATGTCATTTATGGAGCTTTTGTTTTTTTGCACCCTGCTGCTAATTCCTTTTTGATGTTCTGAGTCATTTTTCCAGTGGGGAGCTTTGCAGATCAAAAACAGGCATGCAGTGTTTCAGATAACACATTTTAATTACTTACTTGCAAATTATCTCTCATTCTTCTGTATACATTTTGTAAACTGGAAATAATCTGAATGATGCTATCTTCACTGACATAATGCACTTGTGATCAGTTTGTCCTGACTGTGTAACTTCTACCTATTTCCTAATAATTTATAATAATGTTAATGGTTTATAAGTAGACAAACCTTTGAGAGGTGACCTTTTTTTTTTTTTTGACTCTCTGCTGTACTTCTTGTCTTCAGGAAACAAGACCAGTCTCACTAATTGATTGTGTTAGTCATGTTGTATAATTGCTTTTTCTTTCTGTTGTTGCGTGCTCTGCCAGTAGTTTTGCTGTAATAAACAAGATGGAGCTCAGCCTGTTGTAAAATGCCTCTGAAAAGTGAGATTTGCATTCTTAGCACAGACACGGGATGGCTTTGGTTATTTGATCCTGGTTATTTGGTTCTGACATTTTGTCGGCAACAGATTTCAAATTACTCTAGGGGAAAAGAATATACATTTAAGAGAAGCTCTGTCTTAAATTCAAAGATTTTTTTTTTTTATCTGAGCGTGTGGAGGAGGCTTAGGATTGGATTGGGGCATGTCTTGCTGTAAAAGCAAAGGCAGACTTGCTTGAAAAGGCTCTGATCTCCAAAGCAGTGTGTGAGCGTGTGATGCAGTGAGAAACTTGTATAAAATATGAATTCATTAAGCAATGAACATAAAAGTCTGTCTTTTTAAGTAGGGCTTTGGGAGGAGGAGGAGGAAATGTTTTACAAAGAGATATCCTCACAGCTGTCCTGGGTGAGCTGCAACTGGTGCCTCTGTTCTAGATGGCTGGAAACTGAGGCACAGGTGTGCTTGGCCAGGGAGCATAAAGCAAATAATATTGAAAGCCAGGACCAGAACACCAGCTTCTGTGTCTCCATCCAGTGCTCTGGGCACTAACACAAGCAGTTTCCCAGCTCTTGAGGAAAAAGCAGTAAATCTTTCATGCATTTATTCAGGTGAATGAGACAGGTTCTTTGTACTCTGCAGATGTTATTAATGTTCCTCACCCAGTTTTGTTCGGACTTCTGCTTTTATGTGTGATGATGTCTTTTGTTAGGATTTTACACGGGTGGGCTTTTTCTCTGATTGATTCCATAAATGACCTGCTGTCAATCTTAACTCTGGGATAAGGGTTTTCAGTACTTGTCTCCCAGTATGTTAAGGTATCTATTTCTTCCTTTCCTTCCTTTTGACAGTAGTGAACAGCAGCAGCTATTAATACTTAGTTTTTGGCAATAAGGCAGCCAACACAGCAGCTGACAAAGTCAGCCGTGCTGTCAGTAGTCCCTTGTTGCAAACATCAAGCTGCTAAGTGAATAGACACAAGGGATTAGCATGGGAAAACAAAAGCTGCCTACTCACTGCCTCCTACCAATGGAAGCATATTTGGCTTTCATCCTTGATTCTCCAAAACCAAAGCAAACTAATATCTCTGGGTATCCATGCTAATTCTGATTCCTTTGCATCGCCTGTAAAATCACAGCCTTCAGAATTTAAGACGAAGTCCTGTGCTGCCAGCAGGTTTGTTAACGTGGGAGGGAAGAAAATGTAAACAGTTATTCTGCAGGAGGGAAGAGAGAACATAGTCACTGCAGTGGGAACTGCCCTTAAAGACACTGATTAATAATGGAGTTGACACAAAAGGACCTTCTCGACAGCATCTTACGTTTCAGCTGCCTGGATGGGATGTGCCCTGTGGTCCATCAATGGAAGAACAGATCCTTTTCAGGGCAGCACACGTCCCAAAGAGGAAGGAGCTGACCTGGCTGGGGTCCATGACCACACAGTCCTTTTCTCCATTATTTAACGCAGCCTTCAAAGAATAGAGCAATGTCTGCTGTGACATACAGTCTTAAGGACCTTTCCTTTTCTCCTCCCATACCAAATCTCTTCCCCATTCTTACATCCTTGCCAAAACCCAGCTCCTTTGAGGTGTTTACCATTAATTGTTCTTCTCAGTCTTGCCATCTGTGAAATGGGCTTAGTGGTCCTTACTGTGTTGTACAAGACCTGTAAGTGTAGGCAGGCTCTGGGAACTGACTTAGTAAGTGACGTTTCTTAGAAAACACTTTGAAACCACCAACAGGTCGTCAAGGTGTCGCGTCTTCAGAGCTATTTTCTGTTCTCAAGGGCTGTGAATGCACAGCACAAAGCCCCCAGTACAATTAAGTCCATTGCTAGGGATCAGCGGAGCAGTGGTCTGCACTGGGCCATGGCCTCCTGTTGGGTCATCCAGTTGGGTGGGAAGAGGAAGGGCCTTGTTCTCTTTGGGAGTCAGCTGACAGCCTTCCTAAGTGCTAAATTCAGCACAGACACGTGTGGACACCAGAGCAGCGCGTCACTCGTCAAAGGCTTCTGGTGAGCGTGAACACCTCAGCCTTGGAACACTTACTGGTGCACACGTGGGAGTGATAAAGGATCCAGGTCCTTACAGCGTGAGAAGCTGTTAGCTGGTGTTTGGTTTCAAAGGCAGCTGGTGTCAGAGGCTGTGTGAAATGAGGCGGTGTCTGCAGTGCCTCCAGACACGTAGGCACTGACCTGCTGCTGGGTGGGGAGTTACAGCCGGGAGTCACAGCCCTTGTGTTCTCCTGAGAGCTGTACGGTTCCTTTGGAAACCACCCACAGGTCCAGTAAATCACAGGGAAGCTCTTTGCAGTCAAAGTATGCATTGAAGATGCCCTTTGAATGATAAGAAATCTCAAGCTTTAGTTCTTCGCAGTTGTAGTTCAGTGCGATACGGCAGCCTGGGAAATAGTTTGTGTTAGCTGCATCTCCTTGGTTTAACACACAAATGTGTGTGGTAACAAAGTGTTGCATACACTCAGCTGCTGGGAGAGAATATATACTGAATAATAATCATATATTTTTTCCCAGAAAAATACACGTTCAAGTCCCTTCTATACTCATTATATCATTATTAGACTGTCATTTTATATTTTCATAAAGAAGTGCTTTTGGTGCTGCTTCACACACCCTTTTAAACATCTGTTGCATCTTTAGCAATGCTGTATTGTGCTTTTCTGCACTAAAACACAAAGCTCACATCGTTAGCTGTGCTGCTATTACGTGGTCAATGTTAATGCTTTAAGCTTCCGAAGTTAATGAAATATGCAATGCTGGCATATGCCGGTTGTTTTTTGACTTTGCTATTGGAATGATTTCTATTTTGGTAGGGTGTAAAATGAGTAATTTTTGGCTGCAGAGCTATTGCTCAAATGTTGTGGTTTGAATTTCATGCAAATACTTGTTTGTTCACATCTTCCCCCCCCAAAAATAGGGATTTTTAAACATCAGTGAATTTTTTGCCTTGTACCGTTTTTTCTGCTTTTAATGATCACAGCGTTTCAATTGATAATTACGAGATCTCTTTTTGATTTCTTGATGAAAAAGTAGAGCTAATAGCTGTTTGGCTAAAAAGAATCCAGAAAAACAATGAGGCTGGATGAGCATAATCATGGTTCTGAATGTACCAGGGATTTTGCCACTGGCTTCGGTGGTGCTGAACTGTCGCTCTGAATATTGAAATGTTTTGTGTTTAAATACCAATGTCAGACTAATTTTACTGGCTTTTCCCCCCATATAAACAGAGGAGAATGAAAATTGAACTGTTTAAAAATAGGTATGCAGTACAGTTCATGTCAAATATCAAAACAAAGTACGTTGATATTGAATTCAATTACTTTGTGGTAAGGTCCCAGGACTGCAAATCTGAATGCACAGAGTCACTTTCTGTCTGCCTTGAGAGCATGGACAGGTAATCAAAAGTGTTTGAGTTACTGTAAATTAATTAATTATCCCTTGTCTTTTAACTTGCAGTAAGTGACCACACCTTTACAACCCAGGCATTGACTGAGGGTGGGTTTTTTTTGGCATTTTCTGTATCTCGAAGCCACTGCTTTTAGCCAAAGATATAAGTGCAAGGTATGGCCTTAGTCCGTTGTAATAGTGTAGGAAAAAGTGCATTGGCCTAAGCTTTGTGGGTTGCAGACAGTACATGTGACCATGTGGTTTCAAGCTATTTTTTTTTCCTAACCTTGCAATTTCAGTGTGCTAGAACAATGAATAAATTATTGCCATTTGGCTGATGGGTTGTGACTTCTTAGGTATGATAATTGTTCTTGTGGTCATTTGTTCATAGCAAAAGATTGTGTGATCTTTGACAAGTTGTTCAGCATTGTTGTGCAGCAATTAACAAAGTAACTGTGTGTTTATTAAAGCTTGTACTGGGGAGTGCATGATTGCCTCTGCCTTGCTAAATGAGAATGTGGCAGCAGCAATGTGTCAGGACACACAAGGAATTACTCTACTCAGAATACCCAAACTGTCACGGCAATTAAGGTATGAAACCACACGACAAAATCCATCACAATTACCCTTGGCAGTGGTGTTTCATCCCTGAATTATCAGGAATGTATTTGCATCTTAGCAGTTGTTTTGGGGGGTCCTCAAATTATATGGTAATGCAGATTGTTTGTGCTTTGTTTTCAAACAGAGCAGAGAAGCTGCAGTTGCTTAACCACAGGCCTGTGACAGCAGTTGAAATACAGCTGGTAAGTTACAATGCCCCTGACTGTTCAAAGCTTAAATGAAAGCAGCTTTAACCTTGAAGATCAGCTGAATAATTACTTTCTCATGGTCCGTGATTGAATGCATCCCTTTATATACTTCTTTACATTCATGGTTTCTAATCCCCTCTGCTTCCTCTCTGCGTCTTCCCTTAGGGATTTGCCCATCTTTCTCTTGGACAGATTCTCCACCTCTGTATTTGCTTCAGCGTCACACGTTGAAAATGCCCAACAGAATCATTAAAGCTTAATTACGATCCCGTAAGAATGTATTTTCCTGAGTCTTTGCTGCTGCTCTGTAGCCAGGTACTTTGCTTCTTGACAACTATCGCAACGTGATTGTTTTTATGGCAGGGTTTTATGTTAGAGTAAAACCAAACACACTGAAAAGGAAGGGGTAATGGTAGATACGGTATTAAGAGCAGTTGTGCAGAATGAGAAATGGATGCAAGCAGACCTTTGGGTGGAAAGTAGCTACCATCAATCTGTTAAGCATAATTCTGATATAAAGAGGGATGGCTGCTAAATAGGAATAGACGGGCTGTATTCTCTGTAGAATTTCTTTGAGGATACAAAATCTCATAACAAAGAAATTATTAGAATAAAGGTATTTTAATAAAGATCTCTTACCTTCAGAACATCTGTTTATAATCATATCCTGAAACCAATTACGTAGTAACAGGATCATATTTTGCTGAAAAAAGGGGAAGGATGAAACAGATACCAGTAGGACTGTTCTTTAGTACCAAGGAGTAGACATTGCAATGCTGAAGGCGTCTCGAACAGCAATGCTTCTGGTCAAGGAATCAGTTCTGTGTTCTGTTGTTGAAGAGATCAGTGTCAGTCTTGTCATCAACCCAGCCAGGAGTATGAAGGCTTCATGAGTTCTGCCTAGGAAGTTATTAATAAGCAGTGATGTTGAGCCTCTCTCACAGCTTTGTTAGCTTCATGTGCTTTACGCATGGACTCATTTTATGGCTGTATAGGCACTATCCTGTCTTTGTCTTCCTGCAGTGCAGTAAGCTTTGTGTGGCTTTCGGGTAACTGTGTTTCTATCTCTCTTCCCTCCTCTCCTTGGCTCACAATCATCTTAACTATCAGTGAAATCTTGAAAATAGTTTTCCTGTTGTCATGCTAAAGTCCAGGAGGCAAGTAAGAGAAAATTGAAGCTTTATAGCAAAAATCAAATTTCTGTAAAGATGTCGTACTTGGATATTAGAAGCCAGGAAATATCTCAGGTGAATTTGTATAGCCACAGAAGTGTTGGGGATGCAGTTACTTCTGTCACATTGCTGTACCCCTGTCATTTGCAGTGCAAGTTTCTCTAAAACTAGTATGGCACTAGACTGGGTTGACTGGTTAACACTGTGTTAAGCATCCCCAAAATTGTGGTACATAACTCTTCCATCAAAGCACGCTGAAGTCCTTTGAGCACAAAATAACTGCTAGGAACCTGCAGGCCCTTTTTGTTGGTGACATTCTGATGCTAGCAGCCATAGCATGGAAATTACGTTGCTTGTGGATTGCTGTGATGAATCTTGTTTTCTGGTGAGGACAAGGGAAAGAAATCGTGGCAATGCAATGTCTCTGGATTTAGAAAACCTCTGTATTTTCAGAGCATCTGTGAGTATAAAGTAATACAGAGCTGTGGAGGCTTACCAGCATTTTTTCTTTGATGTCATTCGGGAGAAGATTACCCCTACATAGATTTCATGCAGGCAAGTCTGTTCACTGCAGTGATGGATAGGGGACAGCCTACAGAGAAGTGAATACGAGGTGTAAAATTGCCTTCATTCTCTTTTCATTGAGCTTGCTTTGAGTCCCTCCTGGAGTTACAACCAGAAATTTATGACCATTTCATACAATGTAGGCAAACCAATTTTTTTTTTTTCTTTTTAAAGCCAGTTTTAAAATACCAAATAAGCCATATCTCTGTCACTCCATTGATCAAAATAGTTCTGATGCTTCAAACTTCTATTCAGGGCTGCCTGTCCATGGGATGGAGTCAGATTTACCCGGTACGCTTTCAATAGCTGATGGGAGAGGATAGTTGTGTTTACTCCTGCTTGTTAATTTTTGCCTTTCTGGCTTTGTTTTTTTAATTTCCCTGTATAAAGTTCCACGTCGTTAGTTGTATGCAAAAAGAAAAAGAAATCAATTTTGAAAAATGTATAATTAACAAGAAAATGTGTGATGATCTTTTGATGTCAAGTTCTTTCATAATTCTTTTTACATACATTGCTGTATGTTTGTCTTTTTTGGACTGTGTGCCAGGATTTATTTTCAAACAACAATAGCAACAAAAGGAGCATGAAATTGTAATTTATATCCCACTGGGTAAAACACTGTACACATCACAGCTATCTTGACCTCCTGTTTTAATCTTTAACATATGCTGTTCCTGGCTCGGTGATTCACAAAGGAGAAAAAAAGCCGGTGGTGTTGATCTAACCGTGACGCTGAATGCTGAACCCTAATGGGTTTGTAGATGAAGCATCTTCTAATGAACAAATTGCTCCACATTCTTCTCTCTCAATGGAAAAGTGGATTTTAATTCTGTCCTTTTTAAAACTGGATTGCCATCGCAGAGAGCTTTGGACCTCGTGATTTAGGCTGGTTATGCAGAGCACACAAGATTTTTATTACAGAATAGGAAATAATAATGTAATGTACTCTTCTGGAAAATGGAAGATGTTAGATTGTAACATTTTATTTTCTCAACGATACATTTTGCTTCCCACTTTGCATTGTCGGTCAATTATCTCTGAGGATATCGTTCAGCTTTTTCTTTTTTTATGTTCCTTTTTCTATTACCGTGTTGGTGCAAAACTATTTTGAATTACTGCTAAAGGAGAAAATAGCAGCCGTTGTCTCACAGAAGATGGACCTCCTACACAGCAGTGGGATTCTGTGCTCGATAGCTTTGGAGGTGATTGGATTCCTATTTCCTTTTTTATTATAGTTTGATTTTTTTTTTTTAGTAGAATTCTTAGCTTATTACTCAAATATCTTTTAACCCACAGGCTGTTCTGTTCCCTGGTGCTGAAGTTGTTACCTATCAAATGTTACTTATTCTTGAGGGTCTCTCTGTTCTTCCAGAACTTTTTTAGAGTTCTTCAGTGTGCCTGCATTCATTCTTCAACATTTGCAGTCTGTTTCTTGCCTCAGGAGGCTAAATGCAGTAAACTTTGGTTTGAGAGCTTGAAATAAGCACAGTGAAGATGAAGTCTCTTGCACTTTGCTTTTGCTTTGGTGAGCAGACAAGATAAGGTATGATTATACTTAGTGACAGCGTGGTCCTAAAATGTTTGCCCTTGTTTCACAGAGTTTAAAATAAAAAATCTAGGCAGGTACCCACGTGTGTGTGTGTCTGTGTGCTTACTGTGTGCTCACGTGTGTACACATCACTGTGAGCATGCAGATCTGCGTGTTTATTTTATGAAGAGCAGAACCATTGTTGATCTTTGAAGTGACGTTGGTAGGTTAGTGGTTATTCTCTGATTTACCTTCGTGATAAAACCTGTAAAACCTTCTGCAAATAACTTTTTGCCATGAGAATGTATCAGCAGGTTTCGATGGGACTTGCTCCTTAATTTAATTTTGTTAGTGTTCTGATTTGGAAATGATGGTTGTTTTGTTCCTCTGAGAAATTTGTACATAGTATTCAATTAAAAAAAGCTACCATTAAAATGTGCAGCTGGGAAAGGCTGCGTGGTAGTAGCATACTCCACATACAAATTTGTTTAATGAATACAGCTCTGGTTCCCAGGAGTGGTTGCAGTGCTGAGCAAGGCATCTGCCAGCGTGCAGTTCTGCAGCTGATGGATGATTTATCTTCTCGTGCTCTTGTAACAGGAGTCTAGTGATGGATGGTGAGTGTGTGTTTTGTTTTGCTGCATTAGGAAATCCCTGCATAGATGTATCTAGAGAGGAAGAATGGAATTGGTGGGTAATAAGAACTGCCTTGCTGGGCTCTAAGAAGGGCCAGGTTATTGCAGTAGATTTTGGTAGGATTTGGTACTGACCACTAGTGGATGTTTGGGGGAGTTTGGAAGGCAGAGCATGGGTGGTTGCCCTCTGCTTGACATACTCCATTCAGTAAATGTTTGCCTAACTTTGAGCAGTTGAGCTTGAAGCCCATTTGAGTTGTTTGGACCTCTCAAGCACTTGAAGCTAAGCTGATAGCTGTGGCTTAGCAAGGTGCTTAAGCAGGTGAAGTATTGATTATTAGACTTCTAAATAAAGGCAGCAGCACTCTAGAGCTGAGCAGTACAGCAGCTACAGCTGATCTGTGAGTCATTTGTATGTATTCCACAGTTCTGATACATTTTTGATCAATGAAGTAAGAAACTTGGGTCCAGGTGCTCAGGGTTGAGAAGTATCCCCTGCCTGCAGGGTCAGCGTGCCTCCATGTGTTTAATTCGTAAGAATTTGATACCAGTTAAGTTACCAAATAAAGTTTTGCTGTGTCCTTGTTTGATTCCTTCTTTGGTCTTATAGATTACATTGGTTAGAGGATTAACTGAGGGAAAAATGGAAGTTGCTTACTGCATGAGGAGACTGTAGTGAGAGTTAATTAACTGTTACTGGTTGGAGTGAAATAGGGGTGATTGTTGAAACCTGAATTGAACTTAACCACATAGTTGCATTTCATAGAAAAATCATACTCTACATATTTATGATTAACATTGATATGCTATAATATTTGCTAAAAATCCCACGCTGGTTATTTTGGGGTAGCGTAGACTTGAAGACTGAAAAAGTGATGACATGGGATTTATTTATTGGAAGCAGCAGCACAGATGACGTGGCCTACTGCCTTCCTCTTGTGTTCATTTCAAGTAAACCCATGCGCTGAGCCCTCTGAAAGGGACATGCTTGCCTTGCTGCATGTTGTGGTGCTTTTATCTATAAACTGTGGTACTGTAACATTGCCCAATTCTATTCCTTGCACAAACCAAATATCCCAAATATCGCAGTGTGGCTGAAGCTTTGGTGGATGATACCCTGCAGTTTGCACATGGCATCATGTCTGAGGACACTATTTCCATTTGCCTTGTGGGGCACTGCCAACACAAACATCTTACATCATGCCCTTATTAAAACATTTGCATTTTTGTTTTCCCTAGTATAAACTTTGCATTCCTGACCGCTTACAGTCTGAATCTGCTGCCTGAGCAGTCTCAGCCATTTGCAAGTTAGAGATTAGCAGAGCTTTCTGATATATATTTGTTCCTGTATTGGTAAAATTCTTTCTGGGAGCGTCGTTCATTGCACACAGTTGTTTCTTTTTCCCCTCTTTGTTTTCTTTTATGCATATTTTCTCTTCTGAGCATCATAACCTTATTTCCATGTACTTTCCGTAGCAAAGATATTATGGTTGCAAATCAGAGGACTCTGCAAACATCTGTTGAATGTAGAATAAACTTCTGAGTCCCCTTCTGTTTCCTTTGCATTGTCTGTTTTCCCTCAGAACAGTTTCATTTGTCTCTTTGCATGTTCTCTGTGCTCAATTTTTGAATTTTTCTTTTCAGCACTCTGCTTTGCTGCTTTCTGATTGCTTGTGTTTTCCTAAGTTACCACTCATGCTGTTTCTCTGAAAAAGCTGATTTTTATAGCTTGCGCTTTTGATCCTTTGTACTTTTGAATAGTATCACAGCCAAATAGTGCTGAAATATCAGCTGGAATAATAAAGTGCCCGTCCTGCCAAAATACAGATCCCTGTCAGTAGTTCCTGGTGTAAGAGCTGGCAGTGAGGATGCTCAGCCCCGAGGCACTGAGAGGTGAGCCCTCAAGGAATTTGCTGCAGCAGTTCAAGAAATTACCTTTTCCCTCTGACAGACACTGCACATCTGTCAACAGAAGGGAAGTTGGAGATGCACTACCTGCTCTTCTGTCCAACATCTTATTTTAAACGTGCTTTTCTCAATAGTTTAATCTGAGACATCAGTTACAGCACTGATGCATCTGAAACATGGAAGACTATTGGTTTCTTTCATCAACTTTCTGCTAACCTCTGATTTCTTAAACTGCCAGAGCAGTCAGCAGAGCTCGTCAGTCGGTGTCCTGAGTCGTGTCTGCTGTTTGTGAGTCCTGCAGTCTCGTGTTCAGCCAAGCCCAGTGAGTGTTCATGCGAGGAGTTAGGGCATTGCTCCTTCAGCACCCAGGAGCATCTAAGAAGCAGTGATTAGACACGTGTGTTCTGTCTTAAATGCAGAAGTTGAGGAGAGTTGCTGCTGATCTAGAAATCACTGTGTTATCTGTAAGTTCTGATCAAGTCCTGTAGTTTAACTTCAGTCATCTGAATCAGGTACCTGAAGGAGCAAGTGCATGGCAAAGAAACGGAGTGGAGATATCTAGGGAGGGATAAAACCTAAATGGGGAAAAGGGGCAAACTTCGAGTGATCCCATAAATCAAGTCTAGCCCAGGTGAGGTGCCAGATTTCTGAAGATCTGAAAGCAGTGACAAATGCAGACTGCTTTGGCCAGTGAGATAAATCACCCCACTGAGATCAGTCACCCTGAAGTAATTTTGCCTGTCCAAAGGATATGGGATTTTCTTGGTTGGGTCTGTACGGTTCCTGCTGCTGTGGGGCTGTCACCTTTCAAGCTGAGTGTAACAGTCATTAATAACACTGCAGTAATAATCCCGTCCAAAAAGCCGTCTCACAGTCCTCTACAAAACTCAGCAGCATAGGTAATCTGTGGAGTAATGGCTTTGTCAGCAGTATTGGCAACAAAGAACATATTTATGCACTGTAACATACTTCATTGTATAGTGTTGATGCTCCAAGGTGTTGGAGTTGACCTGCTGAGATGATCACTGGTGAGAAGCAGCCTCGGAGGCAGTTAGCTGGTACCACCTCAATAGCTGCAGCAGTTGCTTACACTGGAGGGTAATGCTAGGAGTGCTTTTAGCATATTTTAACTTGTAATACATACTGAAACAGCTGACAGTAATGAGAGCCAAGGCTGTTTTTCAAGCCAGGGTCCTACAGTAGTTCCTGAACTAACCATGTTTGAAAGCCACTCCTCAGGGGATTTCAGCCTTTGATCAGGATGGCTCCCAGAAGCAGTCATTTGCAAATGGATATTTGTCTGCCTTTTGCTACATGAGTGGATTCTAGCGTGCTTGCTTTCCTCTCATCAAGGAGCTGTGGATAATGGCTGCTGAAAGATGACCCGATTGTGCAAAGAGGACTCATAGGACATAGGGGGGGGAAAAGTTAATTGAATATACCACTCTGGTTTTTAGAAGGCAAGATGTGTCTGAATAGCTGACAATTTGCAGCTAGAAATGATTAAACCTGCATTGACTTGGACCCATAATTAATATAAATCACGGCTCTTCAAAGAACGTTTTAAAGGACTTTGCATAAAAAAGAAAATCTCAAACCCCACAATCCTAATTGCTTTCATTTGCGTTTGAAGAGTTCATTTGGCTTGCATTTCCAGTCCTCTGACAAGCTTTTCCTTTTAACAGCTGCCTATAAATTAGGGCAGTTGTTTTTCCTGGTAGCAGCGATATAAGAGTTCCCACAGTGAGAGTGGGTCCCTAATTAATCTTACAGAATGTTATTGTTGATTCGTGACAGCATGTTTGCTGTCACTCAGAGCTTTTATATGCTTTTATACTCAGGAAATTCACAGTGAAAATAAATTCTAATAATGTATGGCTGCTCTGGGTTTAGGTGGCTTTTTATGGGCTGATTACTTACCTTCTGGGCGCTGGATGAGATAACAAGATTCAGGTAACCAGGCTTGTGTTATCTCATCTCAGTTCTCTCAAGAAAGCACAGGAGCTCAGGAAATAGGTCTGGAAGGTAGCTCAGCACGTGAGCCAGATGAAAGGCCTGGCTCAAAACACTGATGCGTGGGTTGGGAAGGATTTTAGGAGAAACCAGAGAGGAAAGACTGTGTTGTGCTTTGTTTTCCTTGTTTTAAAGAAAGCAGGCGCTCATTATGGAGTGCCAGTTGTGGCTAACAATGGAGCTCTTCATTCTTCTAAAAATTCCAAGAGTTCCACTTTGTCTGAGCTCATTACAAAAGCATTTAACGATGTCTTTCATCCATTGGAAGTAGTATTTCCCAATTAGTGTAGTCCTTTGGTTTGAAGCTGAGGGCAGAAGTATGGATTTAATGATTCCAATGGATTGTTTTTGACCTGCAGATGGTAGAAGAAAGCGAGGAGAGACTAACGGAAGAGCAGATCGAGTCGCTCCTCCAGACAGTGGCCAGCATTCTTCCAGGGGATCCAGAAGAACAACAGAGAGACTCAGCAATGGCAGCTGGAGGCAGAGGTGGCCAATAGCAGGAGGCATCTCGAGCACCGCTGGCAGCAATTTCCGCAGAAGAGAATTGGTTAATATTTTTCTCTTTTCACTTGACACCAGTTTAATCCTGCATTGGGCATCACTGTAAAATACATTACAGTTTTATTATTCAGAGGTGATGAGGGAAGCAGTTGTTTACAAGAAAGTATGGAAGAGGACACAGTTGTTTCAGCATATTGTCATGTACAGGGGTGATAGTACCTGCCTTAATATTAAATGTATCAGTGAGAGAAATTACAGGGCACAGAATCTGAACCTTCTGTATTATTTTTTGCATTACCCATGTAACAGCTGTGCATTTGGGTAGGCTGATATACAGCTGGCAATGCTTTAATTATCACAGCAGTGCTATAATTATAATTGCTTTCATATGATATTGAATTGCCCAACTGTTTTTCAGAGTATGATTTACGATACAAAGCCAGCTTTCGGAGCTGTTTGTGAAAAGGGCTGTTTTCAGGGATCAGTACGTGGAGCAGTGTACAAAAACTGCCTGATATCTGTCCCAGCAACTTAAAGTAGATGATATCATGGAAGTGAGAGGATCTGTTGGTGGGGTAACTGTTCTCAGGGAGGTCTGACAATCTCTAGATGAAAGGTTGATCCAGATAATCAGCTAAATAAACATATTGCCCTGAGCACTGCTGAATTGGGCCTGTTTACAGCAGCCAAGGCTCTGGGCTGTAATGGCAAGGCACTTGGTGATACCAACAGAAGGACATTTAAGAGTGAGGTCTGTATTTTCCCTGTGAATGTTTGTTCCCGTGTTTATATATAAACAAGTCAAAGTCCTGTGAATGTGCTGTTGACCGTGGAAGAAATGAATGAGTCAACACAGTCCTCATGTGGTTTTTCAGAATGAAAATCAGTCATGTCTGAAGGAGATTTTTCTGTGTACTGAGCTTTGTCTGATTAAAGATTTCAGGATCAAGTATTAAACGTTGAAAGCATTGATGATTATAAGAAATCTTTTGTATGTATGCCCAAAGTCATGAGTTACACATGGCACTGGTTTTGTGCTGCAGACCATTCGTCTGTAGTTGTTATAATGTACTGGAAAGAGAAATAAAGTTTGAAGTACACCCTGGGATTTTTTTGGCTTCAATCAAAATATCTGCCTTTTTTTCCCACTTGTCATTTTATTTTGTGGTCCTAAGCAAGAAGTTTACCCTTTTTGAGCTTTAGTAATGCAATATATGAAAGAGAGTGATAACTTTGGGTGTTTGGGGGCTTTATGAAATGCATTTCCTTGGTATTTTGAGCTTCTTTGATGTTTGGAGAGGAAAGGAAGGTATTGGAAAGTATATTTGTTGCCTCCTAAACATAATTTATCTCACATTAAAGGCTTTCCAAGACTGAAGACTAACGGTACGTTTTGACTGAGTATTAAATGCAGTACTGGAGGGAAGAGACCTCAGTGTTCTTTGTGATAGATTGGTTTCTGTGTTTTCTCTCTAAATGTGCAATAAACCAAAAGAGATGAACTGATCTTATCACGGAATTATGTGAAATTAATTTGAAAATTAGCATATTTTACTCTTAGCAGTCAATAACATTTGATGTTCTTTGGCCTTGGGCTGCAAGTGTTTACATTTTTATCTGTACTCTTCTAGAATTAAGTTGTTGAAGTATGTTCTAAATTTATGAAAAGCAGATGGGACCAGATTGCAAGGATCTCTAGCCAGCGAGAATATTTTAACAGATCTCTGAGTTTGGGTATTCCATCTTGAAAATTGCTGGTTTTTGGGTTTTTTTTTAATCATAAAGGTTTTTTGCCAGCATCCATGTTGTCTTCTGTTGTGTGTGTGTGTCATACAAGGCACAGGAACCTGCCCACTTGCTGTCTGGTTTAACCTCTTAACGTAAATTCCAGATGGATACAAACATTGAACTTGTGCAAATGCATGGGTAGCTTGTTCACTCTCGGTTAAGATACAGAAATGATAATTTCCCTTAAAATACAATACTAACACAGGTTTTTGGGAAGAAATCTTTTTTAACTCTGCAGTCTGTGACCTCTGACTGTGTAAGTGCAGGTGTGGAATTGCTCTGGGAATGGTTTTCACGTTGTGTTCTTCGCTCTCAGATGCATTTCTTAGAATTCCAAGACTCAGAAATAGTTCATGGAAAGCAAATGTCATCTTGTTTATGTGATTCCATTTTTCCACTGTCCTATATATTAATTAAAAGATCTGCTTGTCTTGCAGGGCTGCTTTCTGCTTTGCTAACTGACGAGTTACCCAAAACCTTCAGTGCTGTTAGTTCTCTTGCAGGCAAGGTGCTGTGCAGTGGCCCAGTGACGTGTCAGGCGTACAAGAAAATGTGAGTAGACTTAGCAGCTCAGCTGGTAACTTTGAGAAGTGTAGAATATGCTCCATTTTCTGAATATTTAGAAGAACGTATGATTTTTCAGCCTTTTCATTCTTTGTGTGATCCTCATTTTTATTCTGTATCGAGTGTTGGAGTGCTGGTGGATGGACAGCTCTGCTTCCAGCAGTGCTCTTGCTCTGTGCGCTTCTCTGGGAGAAAGCTGTCACAATTCACCTACTGCTTTGATACTTCAAAATACACAGGGTTTCAAGCTGTTTGTCATGTGCCTTGGTTTCTCTCTATGTAAATTCAGGCCTCCCTTATGGTGGTCTGGCAGTCATCGCTGTGAAGCTCTGTTGGGGCTTTTGTGCATCCCAATAGACGAGTGAACCTCTTGTACCAACCTCAGGGCAGAGGCTGTCTCTGTCCCTTGGCCGTGTGCTCACATTTCTTTGGTTCTTGTTCCTTACAGGGAGTCAAGTTACGGATTTCACAGGCAGAGGAGTGCCAGACTTCACAGCCCCGTGTCCCTGGCAATTACCCTACCATAAAGGCATGTCCTGCGTACGCTGTAAGTCCCTTGTCACCAAGATAGCATGGAGCTGAACTGTGCAATGACATGATTTTCTAATGAGAACATCTGTGCTCTTGATTTGGGCACAGGATCAAGCCTGAGGACAGGGCTGAGCCAAAGGGAAACACTCCCATGGGTCGGCTGCACAGCGCTGCGTTCAGCAGAGGAGAGAGCAGTTACATTCATTTAGTGGCAGTCACGGGGTCGTGTTGGTGCAGGGAGCTCATATGTCACAGGTTCCTCTCTTTAAAGGGAAACTGTTGGGATGGGCCTGAGCTGGCAGACGTGGATGTCACTCTCCTGATCTCAGTGGCACTGCAGTGGGTGCAGGAGTGCCCCCAACATTGACCCACGCCTGGAGGACCCAGGGCCCAGCTCAGGTCCCAGGTGAGTGCTGTGGGCAAGGTGACGTTGGGGACATGGGGGAAGGGACACATGGCGAGAGCAGGGCAGGGGTCAGCCCAGCTCCTGCAAGCCCTTTGCCTGCTGCTTTTTTAAGGGCTTCAGGGAGAGGGAGGGAGAATGGGCTCATTAAATATTTCAACAGCAGCTTGGATGCATCCAACCCCCCACACCCACGGAGGGGCCCAGGGAATCCTTGAAGAGGCCCAAAGCACCCTTTAGAGGCACGAGCAGTGCTCTGTAGCCCTGGGACAGGAGCTCGGTGTTGGCCCTGCGAGGTTGGGGTGCAGCTGGGACACATCCCATGTCCCATGGGAGGAGGTGGTGGCTGGGATTGGGTAGAACCTCTGCAGGCGCTGACAGGGGAAATATTTTGTGTTCCTGCAGCAAGCAGCCCTGCTGCATGGGTCTTATTGAGCAAAAAGAACTGCTTACACTGAAAAATCAGAGCGTTGGCCAAAGTGCAGCTAAAAGGGAGAGAGCACTCAGGAAACATTTGTTAAACCCCCAGAACCTCTGCGTGCCACGAGCAATCTCCCCGTGCGTGTTGCTTAACTTAATTTCCTTGTGCATTAATGATCTTTATTTTATTAAATTGCATTTGTAAAAACACCCATCAGAGGTAGCTGAGGTGCTGTTAAGGATAATTAAAATAAAGCTGTGCTGAAAACGGGGCTGAGAGCACATCTAACAGGAGAAGGGAGCGTGGCCACCCCCAGCTGCTGTGCAGAGCTGGGTGCTCCGCTGTTTTTGGGGACTTTTTTTCAGGCTGCTCCCAGCTGGGGCAATGCATGGACGCAGGCTGATGGCACGGGTGACTTTAGTGACTTCAGATGGACTTTGGTGCTGAGAAAGGAAAAACTGCAGAGATGGGAGACCCAGCAGCAGTGCAGTTTAATTCTTGCCCCATCCCTCCTGCACCACCTGTGCCTGCAGAGCTCAGGATGCTGCGGCTGCTGCTGTTTCCCATCTGGAGCCCCAGCAGTGTCCCTGTGCTGCTGTGGTGCTGTGCTGTGACTCTGGGTGTGTGCACCCCAGGGTTTGCCCTCCTTTAAGGGCAGCCCCCCCTGAGCCCACTGCGTGCCATCAGCCCTGTGCCGGACCCTGCAGAGCTGCTGAAGAAAATCTGGCAGGAATCCCCCCCAGCCCTTACCCTCTATGAGGCCAGGCAGAAATCTCATTGTTTATTTTAAAAAAAAAAAAAAAAAAGAAAAAAAAACACCCAAACCAGCTACTGCCCAGAGGGCTCATGTAGCCCAAACCCCCCCACTGCTGGTCCCTGGGGACAGCCTGCACCCACCCCAATGGCTCTGGACCAGCAGGGAGCTGCAGGCTGCTCCTGGCATTTTGAGGCATGGTTATTGATTTTTTATTTTTGGGGTTTTATTTTTCTTTTTTGAAATTCCATTCAAATTTATCTAAAAAGGTTATTTTTCCCCATTTGTATTGTTTGCTGATTTCCTCAGAACGTGGAACGCAGCGATGAAAGCCCCCTGGGCATGATGCAGGCGGAGGTGAAGGAGGGAGAAGGAAACGTGGAAACCTAACGGGACTTCAGCCGCTTCCTCCCACCGCTCGGCCCCGTTCTGCTGCCAACGCAAACACCCGGCTCAGCCCCATCCCATGGTAGGGCCCTGCCCACGCGTGGTGACACCGCTGCGATGTCTTCGGTCGTGGCTGGGTGTGTGTGTGTGTGTGTGTGTGTGTGTCCTGCCCAGACACAGCCCTGGGATGTGGCACAATGCTGGTGGGGGTCCCCCTGCGGCTCCTGGGGGGCAAAGGTGGTGTGAAAGCAGCAGTGGAGCTTACGGATTGCTCCTTGGTCTCCCCATGGCCCTTTGATTATAGGAGAAGGAGGAAGCAAAGGTGTGGGACCAAAGTGGAGGCACCTTAGCTCTGGTGGGGACATCTGGGGAACCCCTGGAGTGAGCACACCCCGAAAGCCCTGCGCTGTGTTCTGTGTCCATGGGCACCTTCAGAGAGCCAAAAGTGACTCAGAAGGCAAATCCAACCCCAAACTGCCCTGCTGGTGAAGCTTCTTCCTGCCCATTCTCTGCTCTTAGGGCTTTTCCCAGCCCCTTTCCCATTCTCTCTCTGCACCCCCTGGGAGGAAACAGGAGGTCCTGTGGGGACCCAATGGCACAGGGAGGGCAGGGCTGGAGGTGGTGAGTGCTGAGCTCTGTGCTGGGGCCTCAGCAGAGCCCAGGAGTTAATCATTAAAATATGCTTCCATGTAACTAATCTCTGCAGGACAATGAACTGAGGAATTATTTAACGCCATTTAAATGGGTCATAGTAGTCGCTATAATAAGCGTGCCTGGAGCCAATGGGAGCCATCGGGCTTCTATAAAAGTGGGTGGGGAAGAAGCAGCACTGGTGGGGGCCGAGCGCCCAAGGGCTGCTGTGTGCTGGCCCTGCAGAGAGCTCTGAGCCCCTTCCCCTGGGCCTCTGCATGGCCCCTGTGCAAATACTGCAGGGAGAGGGGCTGCTTCTGCTGATGGGATCCCAAATCGCCTGATAAATGGAAAAAGGTGAAATTCAGCAGCGGTGAGTGGGGCTGGTGTTTGGTCGAGGGGATGCACAGGGCAGGATGGGGGTGTGAGCATGGGGCGTGTGTGTTCATGTATGTTTGTATATTATACATACATACCTGCAGGGCACAGCTTTGGTGAGCCCTGTTTTGGGGTTGGGTTTTGGAGCCGTGGCAGTGGTGGTGGGGCTGTGCGGTGCCCAGTGGTGCTGGGGTTTGCAGGGGGAAATGAATGGGAATGGGAGAATTAATGAATGGGAATGAGAGAACTAATGAATGGGAATGGGTTTGCATGGACTCTGCCTGGCTCATGAGTGGGTCAGGGATGCTGGGTGCTGCCGGTCTTGGCGCTGCCCTAAGACAGCCCAGGGAGGTGCTGGGCCCTGCTTGGAGCTGTGCAGGTGCTGTTTGCTCCTGTAGCCACATGCAGCTCACCCAGTGGGAGACAAACCGAGCACCTCTCAGGGCATTACGTGGGATAGCTTTCATCTTCCTTTTTCTTTGCCTGTGAGTGAGGAAATCACAGTGATTTTCCCAGGGAGTCATCGCTCCCTGATGCAGACAAGCCGGGCACAGCCCATTTCCCACTCGGTGTCGCTGGGCTCATTGACTGATGCTGTGTGCCCTGGTTTGTTGCCTCCCAGCTGACGCCGCGTTTTGCTGACGGAGCTTTGGGCAAAGCACAGGGCTGCCAGGACCTGGCTGGGGTGGATGGGGGAGCCCTGCATGCACCAGGTCCCATTGATATATATGCACACGTATATTTCATTTGTTTATTTAGTTATATAGATGCATTTATACACATATAAATATCCAAAAATATATACTTGTTACATTCTGTGTTCAAATTTACGGGGATTTATACAGCTGCCTACATGCATATACTTAAAATGGATATAAATACCTAAAAATATTCCATATATATGCACATATATATGTGTATAATATATATATCTTATATCTCTATTATATACACACATATCAATATATATATACATTTACACACTTATGCAATTCATTTTTATGCTCACGTATACATATAATACCCATAGACACATATATATATACACATACAATATATGTATCAACATATATATAGAATCCCTCCCACAGGCTCGGGGCTCTGGGCACTGCCTTCGTGCCTTAAAAGGCCTTGGGGAAATCAATGATGAACGGAGCCCGTGCAGCATGGGGCTGTGTTTGCTGTTCTGCTCGTGTTTGCCGTTCCATCTCCCTGGCCTTGGCCTGGGGGCTCTGCTGCTTCCAAATGTGCCTGGTCCAGGATGTGGGACATCAGTGGGAAAACGAAAAATGGGTTTTTCCCCCCAAAACAGCTGTCTGGCAATGCTGAGGGCTCTGCTTATCTGCCACCGTGAATGGGGCAAACCCATTGCCTGGATGGGGTTCTTCCTAAGGGGCCCAGCACAGCACCCAGAGGCCCCATTTTTTTCTTTCTTTGCTTTTTCAGGGTGCCAGTACTCTCTCAGCACGGGACAGGTTTGCTTGGAAACTGCTGTGGTTGCAGGAGCCGCCCTGTGCAGCTGCTCCAGCTCCAGGCTGGGCTCGGGGCTGGGAGCCCTCAGTCTGACACAGGCTCTTTGGCAGCGGCGTGGGACTTGGGGTTGGTTTGTGTTTTGTTTTAAGACGCTTGGGAGCCTCTCCTCCACCTCTTTGTGCTGTTCTCCAGACTCATGAGGTCATGCCGCGTCTCGTTGGCATTACACATATTAGCGGATAGCTCGCTCCTTACACAGCTTTACAAATCCAGGATGGATGCTGTGAGCCTCTGAGCGCCTCCCACCACTCACAGTGGGGCAGATCCCCAGGACACAGACCCTGCCCTGCCCGGGGGGTGCTGAGTTCCCAGTAAGGATCTCCTGGCCGGGTGCATTGAGATGCGCTGAGCATCCCCACGCGGTGAGAGCATCACGTGCTGCTGGCACCAGGCTGTGAGAGCCCTGCCTGGCTGCTCCCGGGGATATTGTGCTTTTTATTTTATTTTATTTTAGAGAAAAGCAGAGGGGAGGGAGTTGGGGTTTGGCTTGCTCTTGGCTGTTCCCGTGCAGGAGGAGAGCGCTCAGCCCGTGCACGTCCCTCGTGCCACATCGGCACTGCACGCGTGCCAGGAGCAGGGGAAGGTGCCTGGAAATGTGAAGGAGGAGCACTCGGAGTGGAAAAACCACGCCTGCTGCCTTGGTTGGATGGAGCTGGCACCCGCTGGAAACCCCGAGGATGCTGCGTCTCCAGCGCTCGCACATCTGGGGAAAAAATCTCTGCCTGAAATGAGAGCAGCGGGCGGTCGGTGTCTGCCAGGGGAGAGGTGAGGGCTGTGCAGGCATTCCCAGCGCCGTGATCGCTTCTGCAGGCACGTGGGGGCTCGGCTGTCAGCTGTCACGTGCAGAGGGCAGCAGGCAGGGATGGAGCTGCCATCACCCTGCAGGGCCGGGGCAGGAACTACCATGAGCTGCTAGGAGGAAAAAGCAGAGCTCCATGCCCCGAACTCCATCACCCGGCTGCGATCGGGGCAGAGCAGTGCTCACAGCTCCTGTGCATGGATGGGGATAAATCCCACTCTGTGATGTGTTATAGGGTGATGGGATGCAGAGGGATGTGGCCTCTGGGCCCCCCATGCAAAGCAGCGGTCCTGGCAGTGCTCGCAGCTCAGTTTGGCAGCGCGATGCTGCATCCCTCCTTGTTCCCTGTTCAGAGTGAAATCTGTTCCTGAAGGCACAGGCAGCAGCAGCACTTCAGCTGATTCAAGAGGGATCCAGGCAGCACTGCATCCCCCTGAGGAGAGGCAGCACAGGGGTGTTTGAAGGCAGAAACACCAGAAATGCCTCCACAGGGCACCGGGAGCTCCAGGCACCGAGGAGAGCCTGGTTGGGTTGTGCAAGCACTGCTGAGGCATTCGAGGAAAAAGAAAAAACATCTGCAGCGCTGGCCAGGATGTGCTGTAGGCAGCGAGCACGGCGCCGGAGCTGTGCGGAGGGAGAGGGAAATTCTTTGCATTCTTAGGAATGGGACAGTGGAATTGGGGTAAAACACTGAGTGCCGAGGCATGGGGAGCAGCGGCACTGCTGCTTGCTTTTAAGCATCGTGCTGAGATTGAACTCAGGGATGGTTTTGGAGTGGATTTAATCTAGAAAAAGACATTGTGTTGGGTGTGTTGGGAGGGAGAGCAGAGCTGGGGGCACATTTGCAGCAGTGAGGGCAGCTGTGCCCATACCCAGGGACGGCCCCGCAGCAAAGCGCTGCGCGGTGCCACCTCCGGGTGCTCAGCAGGAGCCCATCCCCAGGGCACAGAATGGCCAAACCCAAACAGTGAGCAGTTCTGTTCCTTCCCTTTGTGCTCCTGTGACTGGGAGCTGAGCTCTGCCCCTGACGTGTGATGGTGCCCGGCAGTGTTCGGTGTACGGCTGCCGTGCACACAGGGGTTGCAGAGGCAGCGGGGCACCGTGCTCACCCCGCAGTGCCTCATCCCCTCTTCGCTGCTTTGGTTGCTGCGGGCTGGCAGCCTGCAAGTGGATGATATGCCTGAGTCACGGCTTAAGCTGCAAAAGAGAAACCAATAAAGCGATCCAAAGCCATAAAAGAAAACCAATAAAGCGATCGGAGGAGTGCTGCTGCATGGATGGAGGCAATCTCACTGGAACCAGAGGGCTTCGGCTGTAACTTGTCCGCCCACACCTGGCATTTGTCATCTACCAGCGGCCATCGGAGCAGAGAAAGGGGATTTTGGCACCCAGAGGGATTTTCTGCTGCGATACTCGGGGGTGATAAAGCCCCCACGGTCACCTCCCGAGGTCTGTGCTGTCCCCATGGGAGATGGGGCAGTGAGTTCCCCCATATTGTGGGGTTTTTGGGGTGAAAAGGGGACACTCTGGTTCCCATCTCCATTACCCCGAGGTCCTGCTGCTGTCCCCAGCCCTGGTGTCCCCGAGGCACTTTGTGCTGGCAGTGTGCTCAGGGGGCCCTTATCCTGCAGACGGGGGCTGTCACGGACTGAGCTCATTGCATCTCCAGAGCAGAGCATGAGCACAAACCATCCCGACGCGGCCGCTTCCTGAGGAGCTGGGGGTGCTCCAGATGTCCCCACAGCTGCACACGTGCAGGACACGTGGCTGTGGCTTCCCCACTGCTGCAGAGCACGTGTGGGGCCGGGGACACCGGGGCTCCCATCTGCCTGGAGCACCTGGCACAGGGCTGTGCAGTGGGG
>WBMW01001211.1:34547-66591 GCA_013396635.1 Penelope pileata | reverse complement strand
GCCCGGGGCTGCCCGCCGCGGCGGGGCGGCCGCACTGCAGCTGCTGCGCGGCTCCGGCCCGGCCCTGGCGGCGGCGGTGACACGGGTGAGTGAGCGAGGGGAGCCGCGGGGCTGCGGCGCGGTCGGCGCCCGCCTGAGGGGCGTGTGNGTGGGAGATGGGGCAGTGAGTTCCCCCATATTGTGGGGTTTTTGGGGTGAAAAGGGGACACTCTGGTTCCCATCTCCATTACCCCGAGGTCCTGCTGCTGTCCCCAGCCCTGGTGTCCCCGAGGCACTTTGTGCTGGCAGTGTGCTCAGGGGGCCCTTATCCTGCAGACGGGGGCTGTCACGGACTGAGCTCATTGCATCTCCAGAGCAGAGCATGAGCACAAACCATCCCGACGCGGCCGCTTCCTGAGGAGCTGGGGGTGCTCCAGATGTCCCCACAGCTGCACACGTGCAGGACACGTGGCTGTGGCTTCCCCACTGCTGCAGAGCACGTGTGGGGCCGGGGACACCGGGGCTCCCATCTGCCTGGAGCACCTGGCACAGGGCTGTGCAGTGGGGTGTTTCCGTGCCCAAGAGCAATTTCTGCAGTGTGTGATGGGACTTTTCTTTTCCTCCCAGGGGCGGCCCCGCTGCCCGCAGGGGAAGGCGATGAGCAGGGAGGTGCAGGTGTGCCAGATGTGTGCACCCTGCCAGCTGTTCACTCCCTGCCAGATATGTGTAGCGATGCCCTGCAGGCAGGCAGGTGGTGACACAGCCCGGCTGTTCCCAGCCCCCACACCTGCCTGGCACATCTGGCCAGCTGCGGCCCGGCAGATGTGCGCCGCCCGCTCCAGCTGCGCGCTGCGCTCGTTCCCGCTTAAACCCTGCCGCGCCCGCAGGGGTTAAACGCCTCGCCCCGCCCCTCCCCCCGTCAATCTTCTCAAGCTGCCCAATCGCGCGGCGCGACACATCGAAGCCAGCGACCAATGGGGGCACGCTTGTGATTTCCATGGCAGCGGCGGGGGCAGGCGGGAGGCGNGGTCGGCGCGGTGCCCCCTCACGGCGCTGAGGGCTCGAGGGGTGCGTAAGGCGCGCGGAGCTCATCCGCTGCCTGCTCTCTTCTTTTTTCTTTATTTTTTTCTCAAACGTGAAGAGTTGAGCGCCTCCGCGGTGCCTTCACCCCCACGGAGCTCGGTCCGGGACTTCCCCGCACCGTTCGCCACACGGATCCGCGCGGTTCGCTCCGTGCGGTGCCCGCTCCGCGCTGCGGGTCCGGAGCAGCGCGATGCTGTGTGCCGTGCTGTAAAGTCATCGTAGAGGCTTGAAATAGGGAAAATTGTTTCATTGGGAGGGCTGTGATGAGCTGCCCCGGTCTCTGTGCTGTGGGAAGGTGCTGAGGTGAGTCCCGAGGAGGCACAGCTGCCCCGGAGTTGCTCTGACAGCGTGTTGTATGTATGTGTGGATGGATCTGGTGTAGGAGATAACGAAAGCTGCTGGATTTTGGGGGTGTAACTGGAGAAAGGATACAGCTGGCTTCATTTTGTTTTCTCCGTTATCAGAGGAGATGCATAAAATCGAGCACGGCCGGTGCCCCCTTCCCGGTGTGCCCAGTGCTGCGGGTGCTGCCCGGCCCCATGCGGGGACCTCGGGGCTGTGTCACAGAGCTGAGCTCAGCCCTTCCAGCCTTCAGCAGCTTTAGGTGAAAACCGAAACAAAACCGCAGGTGCAGGGGATGCAGCTGTGAGGACAGCACTCCCCTGTAGCTCTCCCTGCAGCTTTGCCCACACATCGGCATTTCCTCGCAGCAGATGTCATCCTGTTTGTCGGGCAGTGCCAGGGCTGCCGTGCTGTGTCCCAGGTGCTTCCCACCAGTGACGTTCGTGGAGGTGAATGGAAACGGCTCTTTTATCAGCCTTATTTACTGTACGGCCGCTGGGGGAGAAACAGAGAAAACAGCTGCAGGGCTTGGGACCAGAGTGACTGAAAAGACTGAAGATGGAGCAGAGTGTTGAGAACTCCTCGAGTTTATTTTGGGCTTTACTGAGTGTTTTTGTGGGGTTTTGTTGGTACTGTGCTGGGACTGTGACATCCCTCCCTCTGATTCCATTTTGGCTGCAGTGATGCACGGTCCCTGGCCTTTGGGGACGTCGTTAAGACAATTCTGCAAATGCAGGTGTAGAAATGCTTCCAGAATACCTAAAGGATTTCTGGATCAACCTTCTGACAGTTGGGACAGCTGCTTTTAGTGGTGTGCTGTGAATACTTGAGCAGTGTTCCTCAGCACCGTGCTATGCCATTATGGTGTAACTGCCACCTTCCCTATGCAATCATCTTTGTGGCCAACGAACGCGACCGACCAGGAGCAAACCAGCTCGGGGAAGGAGAGCTCTGGTGGAATTCATGTAAGACTTTAACTTTCGTGTAGAAAGACTGCCATTGTATGCAAGGGCTTCTTGCTTGAACCGCTTGATGAGCTTACTGTGAAACTTCCCTTAACAGCTACATGATGCCTGCAGTATGTTCTAAATGTATATTCAATATACCATATTGTTTTGAAGAGGATTCCTAAAAGCTTTCAGTATCAGCTGTTGTTCCAGTATATATTTTTAGAGCCTGAGAAGAAAATGCGTTCAGAAATGGTGACTTGAAACAAAGTGCAGGTGGTAAAGTATTATTGAGAGAACTTCCTACAGCTGAGTCTAAGCAGAAGGCAGCTGCTGTTGGCTGTCTGGCTCTCCAGTGTCTCCGTGCTGCAGAGCACAGGGCAGCAGGAGGGGACTCCTTTGTATAAGAATGTCCAAAAGCTTTTTGCAGCTGGGTCCAGTGTGTGGCTGAGAACTGGGCTTGGAAGAAGTGTGGCTGAAGTCCAGCAGCTGAAGAACCAGCCAACTTCTCTTGCTGCCTTCAGGGAAGCTCTTATAGGTATGTTTCTGCTTTTTTTTTGAGCAAAAGTGGACTTCAGAGAGCTTGGCAGCCAGCAGCTGCTTTAACCACATCAGAAAAGCAGAGCTTGTTGCACCCCTCTCGCTGTCTTTGCTTGTCTTGTTGTCTTGGAGGTCCAGCAGAGGCACAGGAGCTGAGTTGAGAAGCAAAAAATCTGTCTTGTACCTTCACATTCTTTTAACTGCCTTCTTGAAACTTGCTACTGTCACATGAATTTTCTCTAAGGTTTCCCTCAGCAGGTTTGTCCCGCAAGCTTTGGGTAACAGGGCTGAATCTGCTTGTCAGGCTGTGGTTGTTCATCTGAAAGACGGCGTCTCTCAAGTGTGAGAGTTTTCTGTTACTTGAGTCTGTAACTTGGAGCGTATTGCGTGGGGCTGCAGCACCCCATAAGGCTCAGGAGATGGAGTAGACTTTCTAAATAGGGAAAGAAAATCCTAGGAACCTTGTTGGTTGGAGGATGTAGGGATGAATTGTAAAAACAACTTGAGAGGAAGACAGCTTTCTGATAGGTGAACTCTAGCATTCTTTCACTCACCTCTCTCTTCTGCTTTCCAGCACAGCTGAGAGGCTGCAGGGCTCTGAGGAGGATGGCTGAAGCCTGCTGGCTGCTTGGTGTGATCGTTCTTCTCAGCAGCTTTCTCAAGAAGCATTGCAGTCCCACGTCTGTGTGTATTCCATAAAATCAAGCAGTGCTCACGACTTCCTTTCTAGAAGGAGGTCTGGTTGTCAGAATGTGAGCCAGAAGCTTGAGAGGTAGAAGCCAGGGACAAACTAATCACTGAAAAATGTTCTGTGTATGTGGGTTTTCTTTGAGGTGAGTGATGCAAGTGTTGCTGTCCTGTTGATTCAGCCTTGGAGAAAGCTGCGTGGTGGAACAGCAGATGGCAGCTGGTGGGCACGGGTCTCTCCAGTCTCTGGAGTGGAAATTTGACCTGTGGAGCTTATGGGGGCTGCTTATGGGGGATGATGGATGATCTTTTTTAGCTGATAGGGAGTGTTTTAAACAAACCCCAAACTGTTTTACCACGAAATACAAATGAATGACACTTCTTTTCTAAGCTAAAATCTTCAGCATTTTTTGGATGAACTTTAGGAAAGAGGTCTTGACTCACTGCATGTACGGGCTGGGGTGAGGGAGAGGGGAGAGAGAAGCAGCGTGTGCAGAATAGGGAAACAAAGCGGTCATTTTGCTTTGCTAACATCTTGTGGCTGACTCATAGGTCTGACTTTTCTGGAAATAAAATTCAGTGACATGCACTTCTGCTTAGCTGCACTTTCTTGTGCTGGAGCTTGCAGACCCTATCTCTGATATTTTTGTTTCTCAGCTCACGGTGGGTGAAGACCCCACCGTTTTTCAGAGCTCTCCTTACATGCTAGCAAGGGACAGCTGATGGTCTTGTCATGTTTTTCAGATGCTGTCAGATAAGTTGCTATTAACAGCAGAACATTAATGACTTTTAATAGTCCTTCAGTCTGACATTGATGCGATCCAGAGTGCTCACTCATGGAGAGGAGGGAGAAGGTGGGGTCTGTTGATTTGCGAGCTGCTCCAAGGGCAGTAACTTCCATCTGTCACACTTATCTTGAAGAGCTTTATGTGTGTCTGGGGGCCCAGGAGGGAGTTTGCCAGCTTCTAGAATAGATTGGTTTGCTGAGAGGTGCTGTTCTGTCAGCTCTGTTGGTTTCCTGCTGCACAAGGCTCTGCCCTCGCTGCAGTTCATGGCAGTGGCGTGCTGCAGGTCTTGCTTCCAGGCTACGAGCAGCACGGGAGGTCGGAGGGCAGCAGAATTCATTCTGTCTACTTAAGGTCTTTCAGCCTTTGGTATCTTTGAGCTTACCAAAAGTTACTCCATCAAATGAAAACATTTATGGTTGGTTGGTGGTTGGTTTTTGTGTGTGTGTCATGTGGGTATTTTTGTTGCTGCTTTTGTGAGCGGCCAATACTGAATGGTCATTCAGGAAACCCACTCGCAGGCTGCGACGCTTATTTGCATTTGCTGCTGGAGTTGTGCTGAGGGTGAGTCATCATTCTGCCTTACTGAACCCAGGGATGGAGCATTGCAGCCTTCAGTCAGCGGGCTCTGCTCTGACGCTGCTTGTTCTCCAGCCTGGTTCTGGCTTTTTAAGTGATGTTCTAATACAGATGGCCAGAGGGCAGTCAGTGCCCTCAGCCTGGTATGTTTGCCTTGGTGTTCAGCTACCTGACTTCTTTGCATTGGTGACTTCAAGGGATGATTGTTGTTGTTTGTTTGTTTTTTTTTTTTAGTTTGGAAGGTAAAGAAAATCTTATGGTTCACTGTTTCGTTTGAGGATTATGGGTTTTCTGTTATTTTTGAGGAAATTAGTTTTAAGGAATTTACTCAAACCGAATAATGTTGGGGTTTGTATGAAGTGTAAATATTTGCACGTCTTGTGTGCTCTGCAGCAAAACGTATTTCTGTTGCGTTAGCCCTGTTCAGAGCACTAATTTTTAACTAAATCTTTACTGTTTCTTAAAGCATGTAGAGAGAATTTGTGTATTTTTTACTGCTTTTAAGCAGAACAGTTTTCCTTCCCCACATTAAGCATGCGTGCTGAATTTGCTCAGGGCAGGGACATTCTTCTTGTTGGTGCTGTGCACTGTATTGTGTGTATATGTACCTAATTTTGAAGATTTTCTTTCTGCAGATATCCATATATCTAAGGTTGAGGTAAAGCCACCCCTTCAGCAGGGAGAGGCAGGTTAGGAGGAATGAGACTTTGTACAGAGAGCACGGCAGGGCTGCTGGGCAGTTTCACGTCTAATGCAGTGAGTTAACCCCTAGGTTAAGATTCCAGTTTAATTTTGGTCATAAAGGCTGATAAGCTGAACTTTGTAGCACTGTGATAAGGGCTGATTGGAGTGAGTTTTGCTGGCACGAAGGGGACGGCCCCTTCTCACAGCTCACCGAGGCCTGAAGCCTGGCTCGCCCGGATGCCTGGTGAGGGGTGAAGGCTGGAATGGCTGCCTCTGTGAGGGACTGCCAGCCTTCCCTGTGCAGCCACGGGTCCTGCCCTCTGTCTGCTGCAGTGTGGACCAGTAAACGCCTCATAAAACAGGGATGGTGAGGTGCAAGGTGGCTGCATGTGGAGGGATGCTGGCGAGGCGGCCTGCCTGCTGCTGCGGCTTGGTGCTGAGGGCAGGGCACGGGCCGGGTCCTGCTGCACAGCCTCCGAGCTGCTGGTGGGCTTTGTGTGGGGGAAACGGTGACGTTCATCGTGTTTTGGGGTAGGAATAAGCTAGTTTTTCCCTCAGAGGCGTGTCATGCAGTGCTGACAGAGATGGAAAAGCGTGGAGGAAGCCAGTCGTTGAAGTGCTGGCGGTACCTCAGTGTGTGGAGCTCTTTGCAATTAGAAGCATCTGTGATTCGTACTGCTCCGTGAGTTATTTCAGCTCTGGAAAGCAAGCTCTTACTTCGAGTGTCAATTAGAGGACTAATTTCATTTGAATTTGGAGAGGAAGAGTCAGGTTTCAGACTAGCTCATCTCAGGAAATGCAAAGCAGTTGGACTACGGAATGCAGGTAAGGGGACTTTTACCCAATGCAGTAACTTTTATGGATGGAAAAAGTAAAGATTCAGGGTTCAGGTTGGTGTGAATAGATCAAGTCATCTGGGCAGCTGAGGGAGCAGTTCTGTCCCAGCCAATGTGGGATATAATCCACTGCTGTCCACTGGAAGTCCTGGCGTGTTCTTTGTCCTTCCTGTAAGTGTCTGTGTTGGGATTCAGCAGGCAGGTTTTAAATCATTTATTTTTATCTAAAATTTTTGTTCAGACTTCTGTACACGTGAGTATATGATCTAACATATGCCTTCGGTTCTCTTCTCATCTGGAAAAATAAAAATTACTTGCAAATAATGTGATTTTAAGGAGCCCTAAGAAGGGAGAAAAAAATCTTTCATGAAAATGTTCATTTTAATTTTGTGTTGGGGTTTCAGACACTATCCCCTCATCATTAGAATTTAAAAAAAGTCATAAAATATTTATGATAGATGTGGTAGCTGTGCAAACCCTTGCATTTTAGTACATCTCACTTGTTTTCAGATGCTGGATCATGCTGTCATTGTAGAAAAAAGTGCCACAGCTGTTTGAAAATAACTTCCAGGAGAAAACTAGCAGCTTTTGTTGTGGCTGAATTCACTTTGTTTTAACAGTAACGTTTTGCAGTGCCTTCTGTCACCAGGTAATCATAGCTGCTTAAATTGTGGAACGTGGAGTGGAATTGATGTAGAACGTTATTGATACCTCATGAAAGAGTGGTCATCCTTAATTTGCCTTTTTTTCCCCTTTTTTGTGATAATTGTGAGGGTTTAAAACAGACTGAATAATTGAAGTGTGATACTGTAGAGCCAGAAGGAACATTACGCTATGAGGTAACAGTTAAACATTTTTTTACAGTATATAGCTCTATTCCATGCTGTAAACGTGAAATGGCTGTAGCTGTAACCTCCGTGGAGGGGGCGGCCAGGATGCTTTGTAAAACCCAGTCCTCTTACTGGTGTTGCCAGTTGGCTTTGTCATGTGGGTACTTGCCATAAACCGCTTTGTGAAGTAACAATACCTTCGCATTCTTAACTTCCAAGTGTTACATTCTATCTTGGGTGGGAGAAGACACTTGCTGTCCTAGGTTCGTTAAGGTTGGAAAAGACCTTTTAGGCCAGCTCTCAACCCATCCCCACCATGCCCACCGTCAGACCAGCAAGAGTGCTGACTTGTCTACATGAAGTATGAGAGGCTAAGAGGAAGAGCAGCCTTACAGCACTGCTTACAAGGAGCACAGACCTTATTTGAAGGCAGAATGCAGTATGTACTTTGCCCTGGGAATGCTTTATTGCACGACTTAAAATTGTACAAGGCTTTTCCTCTTTTTGCTGGCATGCTGATTGAGAACTGTGGTTCTGTGATGACTGTTTCAAACAGGATCTATTTTTCTTTCTTTCTAACTTATTGACTTTTTTAGTATTTCAACTGACATTTCTCTGGAGATCAAAATGCTGCGTGAAGTGTGTGTGTTTTAATCAATGGAGTAATAATTTGGTTATGATTATTTCGGTCTTTTTGAGAAAACTATCTTTAGGGAAAAAATGGTAGGCAAAGAAAACAAAAAACTTACACAAAAGAAAACCAAGTATTTCATCCTGTCTGTTTTGTGTTATTTGGATACTGGGATCAATGGAAACTTTTAAGCCAGCATGAGTTGCTTCATTTTTGTTGTTTTTTGAATCAAGGCTGATCTTAGTTTTGATCCTAGTCAGCTTTAATCTTGAGTTCTGTTTATAGCTTTTAGTGACTGTACGCTTCATTCATCAAAGCTTCTCTTGAAATAAAAATTGACATTTCCTCTACTTGTTGGAAACTCTTTGTTGCTTTAAGGCCGTGATCAAAACCTGGAGAATCTCCCAGCCAAGTGCTGTTAGATAGGTGCGAAAAGTCTTTTGCTATCATCTCATGTTCTCTGAAAGAAATGGAGCGTGTCAAGCCAAGTGGAGGATAATGAATTTGTGTGAAAATGGGCAGGATACTGCTATCATCTATTCAGCAAGCTGGAGTTATTCTAACACTTAAATTCTTGAGTGATTTCTAAAATGACTTCTGTGGGGTGTCCTGTTCGTTTCCTTCATCTGGGTGACTGGCTCAGAGTGGTCAACGTTGGTTTGGTTTTCAGTCTTTTTTTTTCAGTTTCCTCTCTTAAATTCTCACTTAGTGAAGAAAGATGTCTTAATAGTTGCTTTTCCAGTTTCTAGAGTCCCATATAAATGATGTTTTTGACTGAAAGGTTTAACTGAATTTATCCAGTGGTGGAATTCTTTCAAATATACCATTGAAGTGTTTGAATCTTGTTGTCTTCTGTGTTGCTGCCATGGTAAACAAGAACACATTTTATTATGGGCTCTTTGTTTTTAGACATTGCTTTTAGTGGTTGTAATGCAACACCAGGAGATAATAATTGTATTGAATGCTGTCAGATATTTATGTTGCTGATTTATCCTTGTAGTTCTTAATAAAGTTCTTTTTTTTTTTTTTCCCTCTCTCACCAGATCCTAGTTTATTTTGGATTAGGATCTCCATGGCATGTGAACTAGAAAATAATCTGAAATAGAAGGTCTCTTTATTTTGAAGTGACAGTCTTTACCAAAATGGTTGGAAAACTCAAACAGAACTTGCTGTTGGCATGTCTGGTGATCAGTTCAGTGACAGTGTTTTACTTGGGCCAACACGCAATGGAGTGTCACCATCGAATAGAGGAACGCAGCCAGCCTCTGCGGATGGAAAGCGTGAGAAGCACAGTAAGAACTGGTTCTAATGTGAATCCAAATAAAACCTTTGCCTACAACAAAGACATGCCTTTAATATTTATTGGAGGAGTGCCTCGAAGTGGCACTACTTTAATGCGTGCCATGCTTGATGCTCATCCGGATATTCGATGCGGAGAAGAGACGAGGGTGATCCCCCGAATTCTGGCAGTGAAGCAGATGTGGGCAAGGTCAAGCAAAGAGAAGATCCGGCTGGATGAAGCCGGAGTCACAGATGAGGTTCTGGACTCAGCCATGCAAGCATTTTTATTGGAAATCATTGTGAAACACGGGGAGCCTGCGCCTTATTTGTGTAACAAAGATCCTTTTGCTCTAAAATCTTTAACTTATCTTGCTAGAATTTTCCCCAATGCCAAATTCCTTCTGATGGTACGAGATGGTCGTGCATCTGTACATTCCATGATATCTAGAAAAGTCACGATAGCCGGGTTTGACCTGAACAGCTACAGGGACTGTTTGACCAAATGGAATCGTGCTATAGAAACTATGTATAACCAGTGTATGGAGGTTGGTTTTGAAAGATGCATGCTGGTACATTATGAACAGCTTGTGTTGCATCCTGAAAGATGGATGAGAACTCTCCTAAAGTTTCTTCGCATCCCATGGAACCAAGCAGTGCTGCACCACGAAGAAATGATCGGAAAAGCCGGGGGTGTTTCTCTTTCAAAGTGAGTGCATGCATTCCTCTCTTGTCCTTTATGGTTCTAAAAGGTAAAATAGTACTTTTTGCATATGAAAAACCAGTCATGGCTCAGTTTTTAAGTAGCTAGCGATGTCTTGGGAAGCTGATTTGCAATGCAGGTTGGATGCAGAATAGGAATAGCTGTTAACTAATGCTTTGCAATCTCAGAGAGTGCCCTCTGAGCAATTGTCCCCCAAACGTGTATGGAGCATGTGAACTGGCTCTTAATTTCGGGTCAGTCTAACTTGAATTTGGATGTGTAACATCAGCCTTTCCTCCAGCATAGCTTTGCTTTTCCATGTGCCCCAAAATAAACTCGGACCATTTTTATCTGGACCAGCACTGTTCATCCTAGCAAGATCACCCATGTGATTTCAGGAACTTCATTATCGTTGCCAATGCAAGAATGGCCCTTCAGTTATATCTGCCAAGGACGTACTCTTCCAGGAAACTTGAGGAATTGTTCCAACAAAATAGAAAGCAGAATTGGCGTGCTCTTCTGTTGGCATGTGCTCCTTAAAGGACAAACACTGAATAAAATTAACTTTGTTGGAGGCAAAGCTCTTAGTATTCCATCACACCATCTGTGCACCTGACCTGACTGCTTTCAGGAACCGAAATCCAGCTGTGCTTTTAAAACTTAAGTATTTTGAAAGAGGGGAAAAAATGTGAATGTTTGACTTTCCTTGGTTTTTTGTATCTTTGGCTTTTCTCTTTTTGCTGCGGCAGATCTGTCTGACAAATGGCATGTCACTTAAATTCTAAAATATTGATGAAAAAGCCATCTTCTAGCAGCAAGACGTGCTCAGTTAAATTCCTTGGCTTCTGCATTTTGACTATTCATCACTGATTCGAGTGCTTTAGAGTAGCAGAGGCACCTTGCACAGCTGGAAACATAGGCTGGATAGAGGCATGTCAAACTGTTGAATACAGAGTTTTTTTCTACTTTTTTAAACTAAAGTTCTGAGAAATAAAAGTTGGAAGAGTTTTTTTTCTGTTTAATGCCTAGGGAAGTGACTGTTTTTGTTGTGTGGAGGTTTTAATGTATTGTAGGGAGGTTATGATTGAAAGCAAATCGTAAAATTTGACACAGCTGTCAACACTTTTTTTTTTTTTTTGCAGTTTTCTTTGTTAGCAGATGGAAGCCCTCTGATAGTGTTAAGCTGGAGCAGGGTGCTGTTGGATGTCTCTGCTAGCTGCATTTGCCTGAGCTTCTCTTCAGCTGTCTGTATCGTGTTACTGCTTCACAGTGGCAGCTGAGGGGGGAGTAAGCTCACTTTTACTGCCATAAATGGGTGCTTGCCAAGTTCTGCTAAGTGTCCTGTAAAAATAGCTATGCAGAACACCATTTCGAGTAAGTTATTACTACCTTACCACTTCCAGATTAGCATTTGTAAAAATTAATGGGCCTCTGGACTATAAAACTCAGTAGCCTTATTGAATTCACGCAGCTTCAAGTAGTATTTCTTGCTGAAATGGTGAAATGAGATGTGAGGAGTTAAGAATACTTGTTCATGTCTGTAGCAGTTAGGAGAATATAGTAATGAAAGTAAAATGTGACTTCACGAACGTTCCTGAACCAAACTTCAAGTTTAAGATGAACAAGTATGGAAGTGTTCTTTTCTGAGACCCTCAATTCAGTCTGTATACAGAATTTTAATGATTTGATTATTTCTAGCTAGATATGTGAAGGTAGTGTATTATTTCAGCAGGTCTTTGGCAAGAGGAGAAAAAGGGTTTGTTAATGTTATGTCTGTAGTGTTTCTATCTAATCAAATACCCTTGAAATACACAGTGAGATTTGGTTTTCATTTGCAGGAGACCTTTGTAATTTGATAAGGATTTTGGTGACTCAGTCTTTAGAAGGATGGAGAAAAAACAGTGACTATGAAATTCGGTAACTTGGATGTCTGTTCCTTGTCGTTATGTGATGCTAATTGAAACTGTGCAAGGGGAACATGAGGTTCCCTGGTCTGGTTTCCTTGCAGCACTCGGACCCTCCCCGGCTCCTCACCGCTCTCCAGTACGGCCAAGTGCTGCTGCACATCGTGGTCCTCGCCCAGAGCATGGGGAGATGCCCAGAGAAGCTGCTCCTGGGAAGGATCTTTGCTACGTGGTTTGCTGTGAACTTCAAAGGCTGTGCCATGGCTTATCAGATTTTGACTGCTGAACAAAATATGCCCTGCAGCACTTAGTTTTCCTTCTATCACATTGCATTTGGCACATTTGCAGCTGCAGACAAATTTCTTATGGCCTCAGGTGCAGCTGACTGCTAAGTTCCAGGCTCAGGTTCAATCCAGCATTGTTCTCTTATGACTTAAATTTCTCTTTAGGCTTATCAGAGAGTACCGTGCATTTCAGCGTGTGAATACGGCCTTCTTTTAGCCGAAGCAAAGAGTCTGGAGACTGACTCCACATCCTGGCAGTAGTTTTCTCCACCTGCCTTTCCAAAGGACGGTGCTGAAGATGACCTCAGAGATAATCTGAGGAAATCTGAAACAGAGCTGTCTGCTACATGCAGCTTTGTCTTCTCACAGAGTTTCACCTCTCCACATGCCTGGTACCAAGTACTTCAAGCTGTTCTGTAGCAATGCATTAAAATTAGATCACTGCAATTGTATTATAGTGTATTACAGAGAAGCATATCACAAGGACCAAATCATCTCTATTTGAATGTGACATTCCTTTAAAAGATACCAACACACAATCCTGGCCTCCCTAGCATGGCAGGGAGAGAGAGATCTGGAGGAAATGAGTTCCCCAGCTGTCTGCATGATATTGAGTAGGGTAGAAAGGTCCAACGTGGGATGCCCAGAGGTGTTACAACTGCTGGAGGGCTTTTGAAAAGAAATTTGACAAGTGCTTTGTTGCCTTGGAATGCTTAGAAACACTTCAAGGAAGGGATCATGGTATCCTTGTAAGATGTGTACAGTGATGCTGTTACCCTGTAGCAGAAAGTGAATGTCTAAGAACATCTTCTTAACCCATCTGAAATCAAACCTCTCTCAAATGCAGTCTGTATTAGATGGAAGGAGGCTCTGGGTCAGTGTAAGGTGCTATATTTTCAGCTGTGCAGGGACTTAAAGTGTACATTTGAGTTGGTTCTGTCCCAGAGCTGAGCCAGCCACCAGGCAACTCACAGCCCTGCAGGAAGCAAGCTGACTCCCTTTTCTCTTACTCCAAACTCAGCAGCTCTTAGGCAACAGTCTTTTAATAGCAGCTTTCGGCGCTGGACAGTTCGTGCTTCAGCATCTGACTTCAAGCCTTCCCCTGGCTGCTCAATTTGAGGAAACTGTTGGCTGTTGTCTTTTCTTCTCCTGTATTTGCTCAGCAATCCCTGGTTTTTCTGCTGATCCAGCCCTGCCTTCACTGCTGTTCTGTGTTCCTTAGTATTCCCCCCCCCCGTTTTGTTTCTTACCCAGCTGGAGGAGCACTGGAGGGTTTAAGGATGCTCTCCGCGGGGCTGGTGGCAGTGCAGAACCTGTTGTTGGAGGTAATGGCCAGCGTGGCTGTTGGAGGAATGTGTTATGGCTGCCCTGCCTGCTATAACGAGCCTTGTTAATTGAGCTCTGGCATTTGCCTCCTAACTGGAAACAGCTGTGCTGACCACTGATGCAAAGAGCTGTCAGCCCTTTTATAGCATTTTTATTAGGCTCGTTATGGAAATAGCTGTCTAGGCAAAATTACTTCAGAATATAGTATTTTTAATACATACCTTTTTTTCCATTTTATCGCAGGACAGTTGTAGGCGTGTGGGGTTAGTCCTGTGTTCTATGCTGCCAGCTGCGTTCAGGGCTCCAACTGTTCTGCAGTTTTGCAGTGGAACCTGGAAGCACTGGCCAGGCAGCATTTGCCATGTGCATACATAATCAGATTTGTTGGGGCTTGGTGTGTTTCCTTGTTTTGCTTTACTGTGATTTTTTTTTTTTAGTGTTCTTTTATTCTCCATCACACACATCTAAAATGAGCTTTTACTTCAGGACCAGATATCCATATGTGCACTGGTTTAGGACCTAGTTGCTGTATAGCACTTAATGTTTTGCCAAAGCCATTACCTGGTTCTTACAGCATCCTCCTTCCTTGAAATGGCCAAATTCACAGCTCTGGTGAGGAGGCTGGGGCTTGGCTGAGAGGGAGAGGACAGTAAATCTGAAGCCTCTCCAGCACCCAGTGATAAGCTTTTTGGACTGGAGCAGTACGACTTCAGGCTTCTTGTCTCTGAAACTGTTGGGAATATTTAAGGAATATTTTTCTCAGAATCTTTCTCACATTCTGCCTGCTGTGTAACTCTGAACAATTAGCTGCTTGGGTATTAGTTTGGATCTCAGTGTTCTCATGCTTTGCCTCCTGCAGATGAGGTACTGGTGTTATCCTTTGTGCTGTGACACTGCTTTCAAGTACAACCATTTTCTGGGTGGTGGAGCTTTTTGAGATTAAAATTCTTGCAAGGCACACCTTATAGCATTGTTTGTAATGCATATGTAAATATTCCTTTAGGCATCCTGTATATACACGTCTGATCTTAACCTGCCTTAAAAGGTGAACTCTGACATGCAAAATTCTTGTGTTTTTTCTGAGTTCCAAAGAAAGTTTGGAGAGTCTGAGATGGCTCTGCCTGTTCTGAGTGCTGCTGGCCTGTCTCAGAAATGAGCGCAGGAAGGAGGTTTGGCATCTGCTAATCTAAAAGAAGCAAGGAATGTGGGAAAGCAGAGCAATGCCAGATTTCTTCCTTTAAAAAAAACAAAAAAAGGAAAAACTCCACACAACAAAAACTGAGGTGCAAGAATGAAAGAGTTGAAGATGGCTGATTAAATGAGCAACAATCAACTGTTTTCTAAGTATGGTGCACATGACACTTAAGGATTATTCACTTGCCTTCCTTTAAGAACTGTGTCGTGACCAAACCCTCGATCAGTTAAAGGACTGGTTATGAAAAATGATTGTACTCTTTCTTTCTGTCAGTTCCATTGGTCTTTTCTATAAAAGCATCTTTCATTTGAGTTTTATGCTAAGATGGTGTGATATTCCAAAGTGCCTCTGGAAATGTTATTTGTGTCCCATTCAAAAAAAAAAGAGTTTAGTCACAGTATGAGGGGGAAAATGAATGGCACATCAATTTTAATTTAGTTTACAACTTTCAGGAGCAGTTAAGACAGTGAAACAGCAAATGTGGGAATATTTCAGTGGGAAGACAGCTTTATATGTAGGTGTGTGCATACTTTTCACTTAGCAGCTATTTGGCTTTCATTGCTGTCTTTATGTAAAGGACCTGCTTCAGCACATTCTCTGTGAAAGCCTAAACCAGAATGCACATAGGGATGTTGTGCTAATTCTCATTTTAGCTTTATGTAGTAAAACTTCACTTCTCACCAGCTTTATAGAAACAGAAAATTTTGAGAGAGAAGGAAGAGGAGAAAAAAAAAAGGCAAGCTTAAGGTCTTACTGCTAGTGAAGGAGCAAACACTGGTTAGAGTGCAAAATATAAACTTTTCTCTCCCTCCACAGAGTCGAAAGATCTACTGACCAAGTAATCAAACCGGTCAACGTGGAAGCGCTGTCCAAGTGGGTAGGGAAGATACCTGCTGATGTTCTGCAAGACATGCCGGTGATCGCACCCATGCTGGCAAAACTGGGCTACGATCCGTATGCCAATCCACCAAATTATGGGAAGCCAGACCAAAAAGTTGTGGAAAATACAAGGAGGGTAAGGCATTTTCGTGTGTTTGATTTATTGACCAAGTGGATGTGAGCTATAGAGTAGAAGATCCTTCAAGTCCATTTCCAATTCCTGTTGATATTAGCAGTGCGTGTTCCTTGCAGTGGAGGGAGGGATTCTGTAGCATGTTGAACGCTGGATGTCCAGTTCCTGCTGTTTGTCTTCCACTTCACTCCTCTTCCTTCCTCCCAACCCCAGACCTGTGCTGTGTCCTTTGCTGTGTGTAACAGAACCTCCTGAGAACCATCCAGATAGTCTTGGAAAAAGCTGACTTTCTTGGCTGGTTATTGAACTTGATTCACGAGCTCAACTTTTTACATGTGAGGGTTGGCAGAAGCTCTTTCACAAAATTGTTCACCAAATACGTGGTAGAATTTGAGAAGTGACCCATGGAAAATAGCCCAGGATGACCAAAATATCATATTTTCCAATTCTTTGCTGTTCCTTTATAGAACAAACAAAAGATGGCGGAAGGTCTGGTGCTGATTAACCTAAACATGAGGATTTTGGTCTGAATTTAATGTAGTTGGAATTTGAATAGTTAGGCTATACAACTGTTTACCCCTGGAGGTATCCATTGAAAAGCTCATTACCATTGTTTGAACTGAGAATAATTAACTTTTCAATTCTGTCCTTTTGAGAATGTATACTATATTAAAAGAAGGTGACTGCTGCTGCTGCAGTAAAGTCAGCACTGGAAAAATTGAACTATGTGTGAAAGGACTGTCTTTCACCAGCGTTCTGATACGAAAAACTGCTCAGTACACTTTGCTAAGAAGGAAATTTTGTTTTGTGTAATCCTAAAACATTTTGCATTCTCTTTTTAGGAGCCCTCTCTGAGAAACTTATTAAACAGTTGATCAATGCACTAGGGGATGGTAGGTTGACTATTTTAATAGCAGTTAGCTCAGAATGGAAAGGGTAAAGCCCCTTTTCTGGAAGTGCTTCTGAGTAGTATTTTGTAAGTTTTGTGGCACTTACTGGTTTAAAAGGCTCACAAACAAGCTGACTTTTCTCCATTCAATACAACTTGCTTTAAAATAAATAACATTATTCAATACGATTTCACTGAGCCTTGAAAACAAAATCTTCCCATGCCTACCAATATGTACTGAAAAGCAGCTCCTTGGATCCAAGTGTACACTGTAATTCAGTAATATAAAGTTGATTATCTCTTATTGATACAATTTAAATATTTTTACAGTGTCAGACTTCCTGGCCATCATGCATCCTGTGTAGAAAACTGCCAAAATGCTGGCCTTAAACCAAGCAGGTTTTGAAATAGCTGATATTCTGCTCGGTGATTGGCGACAACTGACTCATTTCTGGACAATGCTTTGTTTTGTTTAATTTCCCCACAATTTTTTTTTTTTTATTTGGGGATGGGGGACACATTTCAAAATGAGTTCAAAGTGTTTAGGAGAAGCTGGAAGGGAGCTGCGATGCATTAGCAGTTGTGAGCGTGGGCTGCCCTGGGGATTTCCACTTCTCCTTCTAGAATGCATGCAAATTTATTCCTTGATGCTTTAGCTTTGGGAAGAAGGTATCTATATTAAAACAAACAAATAAAATTGTATTTCTTGATCTAGATTTTCCAGCCTTTGGGAAATGGGAGCTTGACAAGTCAACTGTGTTAGGGCTTGTTCTCTTAGCTGATTAATTTGTAAATTACTTTTTACTTTTGTTCTTGCTGTCTTTAAAGTTCTTCACCTGGGATAGCTTTTCAGAGTTTTGTACTGTGTATGTTGCTGGAGATGATGAAGCTGTCCAAATAAAATATTTCCAGTTATTCTTCAGTACATAATAAGAATACATATAAATCTTGCATGCAACTGTTTATTGCCTCACTTTTTTGGAAGCTGTTCTATTATATTTGTATTTTGTGGTCTCTGAGAACTTGAAACTGAGTACAGAACTTGAATTTTGTTCATTGAAAACAGATTTTAAAGTAGTTTAGACTTCTAAAACTGAACTGTATTGTGTTAGTACAGTAACCCCTTAGTGTGACTAACTTGAAATAACAGAGTTATCTGACATACTGTTGTCATTTCTGAATCAGTTTTAAGCTGACATGAGCTACTGCTTCAGATGGAAAGAAGCTGCCTCAGTCTTGCAAACAGAAAGCAGGAGATTCGGGGAAGGACTGGTGTTTTTGTTTCTGGAGATGGGGAAGGAGTTCAGGTTTTTGGGGGGTATCCAGTGGTGGCACTAATCTGACTGTAAAAGTTGGGACAGCAGGGTGGAAGCCCAGCACCACCAACGTTACTGGCAGGGGAGATTCTGGCTCCACCTAAGGGAAGATGGAACAGCACTGTGTCATCTAGTTCATAGCTATCAGATGTGTTAATAAAGCAACACTCAGCTCTCTCATGGTTAGAGAGAACTGTTTCATATGGTTGAGAGCGTTTTTGTAGTGTACATACAGAACCGTAAAGATAAGCAGAATGAAAATTAGCCAGGATGCAAAACAACCTCACAGCTAGAAAGCCTCTTGAATGCAGACAGATGGGTTTTATGACTAGGACAGCACTAGGAGTGTATTGTCCAGTTGTAGGAGATAATTTTAAAAGATTCCAAAATTAAGCTGCAAGATATCTTTGTTCTGTTAGTTATATGCTGCTCGCATTTATACTCTGCGGCCCCAGCTGCAGTAAATATGCAAAAAGCTATCACTCCTTGGAAAGGCTGTGAATAGGAGTAATGCTCAGCAGTGAAAAATGCTGGTCGGTAATCTCAGAGCTGCTGCTGGTAGGGGATAAGGTAAGAAGCAACAGTGTAAGGGTGCCTAAAACACAGTGGGGCTGTTAGTGGGGAAAGTGGAAGGGAATGGCCAGCGTGGTGCGATGCGTTGGTTTTCCCTAAGCTTTCTGAGCAGTTAAATCCTGTTCTTATTTTTTCTTTTCCTTCTCTTCTGTCCCCCTGCTGGTTACTTACATATGTACAGGTTTAAGCATTTTTTTCCCTTCAGTCTGGAAATAAAATGATGATTCTCACCATCTAAAGGACGGTGCTTGGAGAAGAATTTCTGTGGCCTCGTAGGTAATGCAAGGCAAACAGCAATCTCTGAATGTGGATTTTTCACTTTAATGTTACTCATCTAGGACACCAAAGGGGTTAGGTTGGTTTTCCATGCTTCTGTAACACAGCCCAAAAACATTAAGGTGTAACTGGTGTTACACTTTTTGTCATGTTAGTTCTGGTTTTGTTTTAGGAAGTAAAAGGGGCAGAAGCTAACTGCATCCCTTTGTATGTTGGTCTCCAAGTGCAACGTGGTGTTAGGGAATAAGGCAGTCTGCACTGGTGGAGTACAAATCCAACAGATTTTTCTGATGTTCTCACTAACAAAGACATTAACTTTTTGTTTGTTTTGTGTAGGACACGACAGTATTATCCTTTATGACACTTTTTTTTCTTGTCTCAGAGCTCAGGGCGGAGTCTGAGGTCTGAATAATGAATGTGCTATTCAACTGAGCTCTGCGTGTGACTTCAGCAAGAGGCAATTTTTCATAGCTTTTAGTTATTCAGTGACTGCAGAATTGAGCTGTCTTGTGTTTTTCCTTTTAGTAGGAATGTTGCTGGTTGCAATCATTATTATATTATAAACATATTTTATTACAGTGATTGCAAGGGTCCATTCCTTATGGATACACACCTGGCTTTTTAAGACCTAGAATTTAACAAATTCTACGTCTTGAACATAAAGGAAACTAACAGCTTGTAACTACAATGAGTTTTCATATGTAAATGAAGCAGAAAATGCAAACAAATTGCCTGAACTGCTAGCCCAGTGCTGAAATACAAAAGCAGAATCACTCCACGTTGGCAGTGTCTGACATGTCCTTATCAGTATCATGGGTTTGTGTAAGAGCATGTGTCAGCAGTGTAACAGAATATACCAAAGGCAGAACAACTCTGAGCTGCAGGACTCAGACTTATGCCCAGTAGAAGCTGGCTTGTGGTGCTGTTATGGTTGGCCAAGCGCTTGCCTCTCACATCTGCAATGTATTACATCAGATTTTCTTTGGCACACGCTTGCCACTGAATGAATTGGTGTGCTAGGAATACATATTCCAGTCATTTCTTTTAACTTCTTCATGAAGTTACGAGGCTTGCCCTGGAGAGATCGAGGGACGGAAATGTACAGAACTATAGAAGAAGTTATGGTTTTCATCATGACTGTTTAAATATATTTTTAAGTATATTTTTCTAATGGCATCCGAAAGCTGTTGTCTGTCTCTGGTTTATGTTCTGTTGATGGTGGTTTTTTTTGCAGTAACGTCTACAGGAAAAAACAGATTTCTATTAACTCCTGTTTCATACCCGTATTAAATTGTGAGGAAATGTCTCCTGCTGTTAAGCGTCGAGACGTCCAGGATGAACATGATCTCAGGACTTTGTTCCTAGCTTTAAACCCCAGATACAATCTGTGAAAAAGGGTGCAAAGTGAGTCTATGCTACTGCATGAGAATAATTTCTCCTGTTGTCAGATGAGTGTATTTGTGGAGGTATGCTGTAATGACTGGCTGCTCAAGTAGCCTAGGGAAGAAAAAAGCCATTCACCTCTATTTGTGCTGCTTAACATAAGTGAAACATAAAGACATTGGGCTTTTTGAGTATTCTCTGATATTTAAAATAAAAAAACGTGGGATTTTCTTTTGTTGTTTCATCTGTTTTATGACTGCCAACAGAACATACTTCCTCAACAACCTTCACATTTCTTTAATACCATGTTTAGTGGGTATTCCTTCCAGCCTGGAGGTTCCCAACTGCGCTGCTTTCCTCTGGAATTATATGTTTTGGTTTTTTTAGCCAGCTGTGTAGATGTGTGATTACTAAGGTACAAAGACATTAACAAACAAGGTATGAAACTAGGCAGGGTTGCAAGCTGCCTCCTGGCAGACATTCAGTGGTCTAAAATCTTCTGTGTTGTTTTAGATGCTGCACCTCTCTGAGTTCACTCTTCCATTCTGAAGCTTTCCTTGCCTGTTGTAAGGGTTTTCTCTGACAACGGGATGTAATGCTTTTTTCTGATCTCTTTTTTGAGGAAAAAAGTGCATTTAGTTTAGCTATCAAAATGTTTTTGGATTATTTTCTTAAATGGAACAGCTTGAATAATGCAAACAGTGAACAACAAACTGACTTGCTTCAGATTATTTCCCCCCCCCTTCTCTTTGGAAATCCACTTGGGCTTGCAAAATAATTCCCTTAGAAATAGTAAACACAACGTCTGCTCTATTTTACTGAATTCTTGCTTAGACTGGAAATCATTCCAGTGTCCTGCTCCAGCCTCTGTGCTGCCACTCTCCACATAATGTGCTAGAGAGTTAGAAGTTGGTCTGAAAAGAATTTTGAATCTGAAACCTCTTAATTTCTTTGGCTGCAGACGGAGTCATTGTTTCACGAATTTCTGGGCTGCAGCTGATCCCTGCCTTTTCATTCAGAAGGGACCACTCGCCATTTTTTGGAACTACTTTAAACCAGTTTGTATGCAGTCTCAGTCTTGACAAAACCAGAATTCTAGATGCTGGCTTTGAACGAGAGTTACATACAGTTGTCTTAAACCTGACCTAGCTGCAGCTTCTCAGGCTCGTCATGGCTTACATTCTGCCTTTGTAGATTCTGATGTGCAAATTGGAATATTCGATGTCAATATAACATCAAATGCCCCTGGAACATTTTCTTACTTTTCCAGGATATGACATTAGTGTCATTATTTTTCTTAATGCTGCTTTTGGGTGAATACCTTTGGCTACCCACTACTGATGCTTATTTAGGAGTTAAGTGCAGTTGCTACAAGGGGCATTACAATGGTAAGGCTTTTAGAGCAGAGCAAAAAGTAGAATGAAATCATAACTGCAGGAGAAGGAGAGGGAAACAGGCCTCCAGAGTGACAAACGTGGGCTTGGACACTTTGCTTCTGAACACGTCACACTATAGCATCATCACCAGGATTACTGTTATTGGAAATGCAATGGCTGATGATCAATGTGAAGAGAAGCCTGTCTGTTTCTTACAGCTCTGGCACTAATCTGGTCAGAGATCACATTTTCCTGTGAGCTTTGCCTTTGTTGTTCTGTAGCATTTTATTGTGACAATAATGTTGATTTGTAACGTCCACCTCTGCTCTCTAGAACGCAGCTTGCATCTTAATGGTTTGATTAAAAGCCTAAAATATGAAATCCTCTCCTTCATTTATAAATATTTATTGTATATCTAGGCTCCAATAAGCCACACACTGAATTTTTGACCGGTGTGGCTTTCATTACGGTTACCATGGGAATGACCCTACCCCCAGCTGAATACAAATGCAAGCTTTGCCTATCGTTGAGTCAGTCTGTGCTCTGTCAGAACAGAGTTCTGCAATGTACGTGTATCAACATTCTGACCCTAACGTTGGGAATTGTTTGGATGTGTTCAGCCTAGTGATAATAACGAGCAAGGAGAGCTGCCAGCTCCTTCGTCCTCGCCACATGAGTCACGAGGCTCCGTGCTGCCGGCTCTGGGCTGAGGAGTCCCGCAGGCAGGAAGCTCGGAGCTGACACAGCAGCCGTGGGCCGCGGCAGGGTACGGACAAGATGGGGATGTCTTCAGGCTCTGCTCAGAGCAAAGCAGAGAACGTGGATGTTGTTAATAACTGTGCCTTCGGTTCCTGAATTTTCTTCCTTTGACGCAGCTTGCGGACCAGGCGTTGCAGTTCAGAGTGACGCGTTAGGGCAGCTCCATTTCCATTTTATGGCTTTATAGAATTTTTAAGTAGGTTTGTGGATTTTGATTCTATGTCATTACAGCCGCACTAAAACCACTGACATTATGGTGTCGTTGTGGTGTTCGGTCTTTTTGGTTCAGTAGAAAGGATAGTAAAACTCTTCCTTTCTATCTTTCTTACTTTTGTCAAAAAAAAAATAATCCAGAATCTTTTTTTTTTTTCCTTTGGAATGTATTCCAGTTTATCTGGAAGCAAACAGCTTGTAAGAAGTACCCTCTAGAGAGAAGACAGTGCATTGCCAATGTATTTCCTAATGGGTCAGATAGCGGGAACGCTCGTTTGGTGTGGCTGTTGGTGTGCTGGAGCATGTTTGCTGCTTGTTCCTTCTCCAAGCAGCGTTGTTTCAACAGCAGTGTTATGCTCTGAAAGATGAGGAGTTGTGGCAATGACAAAGTGTCAGAAAGTCAGGCTGGTCGTGAGGCCACAGCAGTAGGAATTCGTGAACAGAAGAGCTGCTGGCTGGCACTTTGTAACAGACCTGTGGTAAGGGGATGTAGCTGCTTGGCCAAAATCAGGAAGATTGTTGGTTTTGTTCTTCTGTTCACATCTGTAGGAGTATGGAGCTGTCACAGCAAACTTCTGTTCTATGAAGCTGTTCCTCCTGCATCAATTAGTATTGGAAAGCAGTGTCCCACGGTGTGCTTTTACTTTTCGTATGTTTCTGTAAATGAAAATTAAAGACTGAAGGATATGAAAATAATAAAGGAAGAATTTAGGCTTCATCAAAGCCTGTGTTCTCCTGGGGAACTGGGGATTTTGGATGTGTGGTTACAGTCTGGTGGGGGGGAAGAAGTAGTGTCTGGTCTTGTCCACTAGGTGACTCAGGGTGACATGGAACACTTCGGAAAACTGCTATATTAAAAATAATAATTAACAAAAAAAATCTGTGTCTTATAATGGTATCTGTGTGTCTTGAAGTACTGAAGCAAATGTATAAATATTGCTGTTACCTGAGGATGGTAGCAGCTAGGTACGTAAATCAAGGGTTGGGTATGTGAAAGACAGGGCAGAAGGAGGTGCTGAGTGTTGACTGTGTTAACAGAATTTGAGCTGAAGTTGGTAGCTTGTCCAGGCTTTGGTTGTGGTGGTGACTTGAACAGCAGTGATACTTCTGTTTGCATGAATGACATTTTGTACACGACAAATCGTTTGAGGCATCAGAAAATATCAGGTATTACGTGACATTAATCAAGTTTTGAAACTACAAAACATAAATGGTTGAGAACTGAGAGTTCCCAGGTAGATCTGATCCAGCATTGCTGGATGGACCCAGCATAGTCCAAAAATGGACCCAGAATAGTCCGTTTTTTGCTTAGCAGGCTCTTGAGTATTTCAAACATTGGTGAGTGCTAGCTTTGAATACTAAGTTTTGTTTTGTTTTTTCCCCAGGTATTTAAAGGTGAATTTCAGCTTCCTGACTTTCTTAAAGAAGTGCCACAGGTACTGTATTCGATTAATTTCCTTTTTGTGAGAATAGCAGCAAGCTAATATGAAAATAGTCTTTATAAACCACTTTATAAACTTGATTTTGTTGGATTTTAAGAGAATAGGCGAGAACAGCTTTTCTAAGAGTAACAGAGATTCAATCTTAAGATCTTTCACTCAGCTGTCCAACGGCTTTTTTGAGTGCATGTGTAGCCCTAGTGTTAGTAGTAACCTCAGCTAACTGAAGATTGCTGTGAAACTAGAGGTATTTTCTCATGCATTTTCTTATGTAGACCAAATTGTTATTTGCAGAGAAACTTTACCTTTTGTTGCTTTGCACTGAAAGGCTTAAAGCAGGTATAGCAGAGACAACAGATAAGTAATTAGGAATTTTTTTAAAAAAAAAGAAATATTGCTATATCTGACAAAATAAGCAAAACAAAAATTATCAATTGTGCAAGCTGTGTAATTGACACTAAATGCCTAAATGCTGTTTAAAGTGCTCTCTACATTGTGCTTTGATAGAAAAAACAGGAAGTGGCTCATTACTGTTACTGTCTCAGGGTGTGTTCAAGTAGAGCTAAGTAGAAAAATATTTGTTTTTCTCTTTTTATTTTTTCCCCCAATTTGTCCTGCATGTACAGGACTATAGCTTTGCAAAATTTCGAAAGAAAATGTTTTAGGGGCTCCCTGTCTCCAGAACTTTATATCCCTGCAACTACAAGAGTCAGCAGCACCCTCACCTCTCATAGCCTCACAGAAGCTGTGGGTGGCCAAGCCTTTAGGGTTACCATGATTTCTGTTGTTCCTGCTTTTTTTTTTTCTTTTTTCCCCGAGTCCTGATCATAGAGCTTCCTTCAGCCTCCTGCAAGGCCTTACTCCTCTTTTTCCAAGGGTTGCAGGCCACCACCATTTCTCACGTTTTGTTCTGTTCAGCAGCCCTTTCTTGTGGGTGGGAGAGGAGTGTCTCCCTGCTGAGCAGGATTCACCTTGAACCACGTGTTATTTTCTAGCAGGTGCAAGTTTTCTTGACTTTGGTTCCCAAGTACTGGGGAAAGACTCCTTGTGTATGACTTTCTGTTAGATGTAGAGATTCAAAAATACATGGTAGAATCTACCACACCCAAACAAAGCATTTTGACTTATTCAATCTGTTCAAATGAAAACTGGATTATTAAGAAGGAAAACTGGTTTCTTTTGTTCCAGCTAAAGAAGACAGTAGAAAGGAGGTCTCGTGGCAAGATAAAATGAACGTGGATCAGTAAAGCCGAGTAGCTGTAGTGTCTGTTTCATGTTTTCGGAATATAACTTTTTGCTGTGGGCACCAAATCTTTCTGATAAATCTTTGTGCCATCTCTAATGTGGGCTTCACGCTCTTCCTGGATGTTTGCGTGCTCTCACCCTTTGAACAGTTAGTGCTCGTGCTTTGCAAGTTGTGCTCAGCTAATAGAAAACCATTAAGAATCTGGCACCACGCAGCTGAATGTGCTGTTGCTCACAGCATTGTTCACTCTCAACTGCTGGCCAAAATGTCTACGCAGCTTAATGGCGAAAAAACTATTTCAGTGTGTGCTGCTTACAAGTTATTGTTAGCAATCTGTATTGAGGAAGTGTGCTGCAGTTATTTCATAATGCTTTCAAACGCAATTACTGTGTGTATTTCAAGATTATCTGCAGTGTAACAGACAATTGCAGCATATATGGCTGCAAAGATAGGGTGTGTCAGACCAAAAAGAGATTAAATGTTGCTGATAAGGATTTCTGGAAAATGCAGGGATGAGCTATCTTGAAAGCTTAGCACATGGTGTAATGATGGTGTGCTAGCAAAATAAATTATCCTTGATCTGCCTGCAACATCCATTAGTTAAATTATGTTTGTATTTTCCATTTACGTAGTGATATGTCAGAAGATCATAGTTCAGTATTTCTAGCAAATGTCATCTTGCAGTCCATGAGATAGGAGAGGTTGCAAAATGGGACTCTCCTGAATTTTGGGAGGTGAATTTATACAATTAGCTTAGCATGACTGCAGTGTTTACCTAACTCTGAGCAGATTTATCCAAAGCAAAAGGCAAAGCTAAGCTTTTTGAGATGGAGAAGATTTCTTAAAATATCAACACTGAAGCTGGAGGTGAAAATGATTCTGACAAAGAATTCTGCTTTAATCTCCCACTAAAGATAAAATTAATGTAACGTAACCAAACAGCTGAATGGTGCATGGGTGCTGCTGCTATCTTTTCCTCTAATGTAAAATTGCTAATTTTATTTTTAATTATTTACTTAACAGACCGAACCTATGGAATAGAAGATGTGATGGATATTTCTTGCACAGAAGGTAATAAAAACGCTTGCAGTCTTGTTCAGTTGCTCTTCTTGATTTAGTTGAGGTGATCTTTTTAAACTTACTTAACTCCATGCAAGGTTCTGGGTAAGAAAAATATGAAGATAGAGGTCGTAGATCAGAATCTGTAAAAATCACTTTGAGGTAAGTTAGTGGTGAGAGCTACAGAAGCACAGTTTGTGCTTTAAGAATCACTATGCAGTTCTCCATGGCTGATTACAATTCATAGCACTTAAACTGGATGTGTTCTTCCATAGTGAAAAGCAATATGCTGCATAAATACAGCCAAGATAGATGTCAATGTGTGGCCATAGATGCAGCTTTCTCCATAGCCCCAAATATAGCCAGAGTATCATACCAATTAGAAATAATGAGTGTAAGTCTTTTCCAAAGATTAATTGCAGACATTCATTCTGAAATTGATAGGGAAATCATAACCTTCTCATGTAGTCAATGTTAAAATGACTACTTCATGTTGCCAATTACATCTTTGAAAAACATACTTAAAACTAAAATCTTTCTGTCTAAAACTGCTGTCCAATTTCTGAGAAACCAAATTAACTTCCCAGCAGTAATTACTGCTTGCACATTGTGATGAAAGAGACACTTCTAGCGCTTAAATGTATCCCACTTCCACAAGTACTTTGAATGCAAGTGGAAATTCAGATTTTTGTCTAAGTATGTTCTTGGGAAGAAGTCTCATGATAAATGACTGAAAAGGCAGCCACATTGCACAGAGGAAGGCTTTTAAGGGCTGTACTTGGTTTAACAGTAACTTCTCACACACTGAGATAGTGGTGGTTGCTTGTAATTGTGCAGTATTTTTGTAAATGCAGTGTTAAAGGATAAAAACAATACTACATTGAAAGCTCAGAGATAACTATTCTTCTTTTTCTTTAGAAGACTGCCATCTTCTCAATGGAAATGGTGTCACAGGGACTGATTGAGATCAGTGAGGTGTACTGCTCATGGCCTGCTTTTCTCAGAATTTTCTCCCCCATTTCTTTCACGCTCTTTTCTTTTTGTTCAAGATTTTGTTGTTGTGAGCGCATGTAAACCTGTTTAAAAAAAAAAAAAAATCACTGTTAATGTAGAACTGTACTACACTTAACTATTTTTAAGGTTTTAAAAAATGCAAAACAGTGCCTGTGTCTGAAATTGCTATTCTATTGTCTTCATTCCAAACCTCCGTTTCCAAAGGTCTTTTCTTTTCCCTCCCTTCAGCAGTTTGGTTTTAAATGTCTGAAACTGTCAGAAGAGTGGTCTGTGCTTGTCTTAAAAGAATTTTGGTGGAACAGTTTTGTTTTATTGACGTGGAAATTGTTAAATATCTTTTATTTAAAAAAAAAAGTTGATAAATTACATGTACAATTACAATTCAATGATCTTTTGTATTTTATTTTTCAAAATAAATGCTTTAAATGTGACTTTGTTTTAATTAATCTTTTTCTCTACGAGTTGAAAGATGCAATCTGTAATCCCAGCTATGGATCTCTCGTTAATGTTTGCTGTTTGGGTGTATTTTCTTTTAGTAGCTGGATAATGAGACAAAAATGAGTTGGGGTACCCTGCTGAGGGATGTACAAACACGAAGATGACATTTGTTTTCCACAGGGAAGAGTTAGGTAGGCTTTAGCCTGTTGAATTTGTTCATCCAAAGCAGTTGTGTCAAGACAGGTGGTGGTGGTGGGGAAATGGCTTCTGAAAATGTTCCTGTCAGTTCCTGAAGCAGTGCAGGGAGACATCCACCATCCTGCAGCTTTGAGGATCTCAGCCCTCGGGAACATGCTTACTGAGGTGAGTTTGTTTGGTTTTGGGTTTTGTTTTGGCCTCGTTTTCTCTGCCTCGCAATGGCACTTGGCCCGCTGCCGATAGCCTCAGGGTTATCCACCGATTTTACCAGAAGGCTTTTTCTCTAAATTGCTTCTATTTACAGAAATTCTGCTGCTTATGATTTGAAACAGTTTTGAATTCCTTCTGTTCCATTTGTTATTGCACCTCTCTTGAGATGCCTGAAGTGCACGTGAGAACTCAGCAGCAGATGCACACTTCTTAGGTGCCTGCGGGAAACGATTTCACTTCAGAGTTACCCAACTGATTACCAAATCCCTCCCACATAGGAAAACAGAATCGTTTCGCTCGCTCGGGGACGAAAAAGTGAGGCGGGAGCATCCCCTAGTGCCCGCGCAGCGACATGCCACCGCCATCCCTCGGCCGGCGGTGGCTCCTCAGGTGTTGTTACCCCGCCCTGAGGGCGGCGCCCGCCGCCCTCCCGCCCCCGTCTCCTCAGCAGGGGCGGCCGCCCGCTGCCCGCCCTTCTCCCTGAGGTGCCCGCGGGTCCCAGCGCCCCGCAGGTACTGACTGACCCGGTTGTGATGCACCTGAGGTAAATGATCAACCCGAGGAGCAGCAGCAGTGCGGCGGAGCAATGGGAAATGGCAGTCTGAGGGGAGGGTGCTGCTGGCTGCCCGGTGTGGTCATGGCAGTGCCAGAACCCAGCTCTGCTGAACCCGGTGGTGTTTCACAAGGTGCTAAGCCAGAGCGGGAAGGTAACTGCCTAATTAATATTGAATTCAATTCTCCAAAAGAGTAGTGATGCCCTGGCACAGCTCCCCAGGGAGTGGTGGAGTCACTGTCCCTGGAGGTGTTCAAGAACCGTGGAGATGTGCTGCTGAGGGACATGGCTCAGCGGCATGGTGAGGGTGGGCTGGGGTTGGACTGGGTAATCTTAGAGGTCTTTTCCAACCTTTATAATTCTATAATTCCCTGCCTCATGGCTGGGAGGTTGCATACAGTCCGTACAGGCTTGTCGGTGCCACTCGGTTCTGTGTAAAAAGCACTTGTTGCTATCAGCAGGAGCAGCCTGTGCGGGCAGTGCTGCAGCCGCCGGTCAGGCCTCCCCCCAGCCCGCTCTGACCCGAGGAGGCAGCTCCCCTCACATCCTCACACGCGGTGTCTGTGCTTTTAAGCAGCTCTCCGTGGCCTGATGCAAAAGCTACAGTGTGCCTTCACTGTAACCTGCGTTGTCTCTCAGTAATGACTAGATACACTGAGTACGTGCAGCTTTACAATCAGATTTACAATGCAGTTCCACAGCTCAGGGGTTCCTGCCCTGCTTCAGAATGGATTTTCACTGTTCTTATACAAGTTTATTAGAATGATTGTAACTGAATGTCCCATCTCTTCCTGCTTTGCTCACACAAGCCTTTGATCACATCTCTTTGAAAATCCTGCAGAGAGATCACAAAGTCCCGGCTCGTTCTCTGTCCTTGCAGGAACTCAGCTTCTAATGAAGAAAGGACAGGTTTCCTAGCAGCTGGGTTGGTATCACCCCAACAGCCACTTCTCGTGGGTTGGCTTGGAGCAGCAGCTTGGTTGGTTAGCACATCTCGAGTTGGGTTCATAGATCACTGCACTGAGGACAGGCTTTGTTCGTGCAGTCATCACATCGCTTGCTTATGGTACGTAACTTTGCCAACACTGGTGTGTAACTTCAGAAGGCATTTAGGAGGAAGTTGCATAAACCAATATGGAAAAGCTGAGGGAACAGCAGTGCCTTGAGAAGCCTTTTTCAATCTCAGCATGAAGTGAAACCCAGCGCAGCTGTAGGGTTGCAGTCATTGCCCAGGGAATGAAGCACAACTCGCAGGTCCAGTTCGCTCCATGAGCGTTCTTTGCTGTGCGTATTTGAGAGGATCTGAGCAGTCAGTAAAGCTGGGGGAAGCGGTCTGTGCCACCTCAGTGACAAGCAGCTTGTAAACTGGGAGGAGGCATTTCTGGTAGAGTTGGATGGTGCTGACACGTGGTTCAATTTAAATATTTGACGCAGAAATCATTTTGTTTAGTGGTGATGCCTTCCTAGACATGCTTGAAAATTGGATGGATGCATTTGCTTAGTTTCAATAAACAAAACAACCCCTGTGACTTTAATGAGGTGTTTAATAGAGGAATCCTTTCATGGCTAGTTACTGCATGTTCCTTAAGTGGAGAGAAATGAATGTTGAGATGGATGCATATTCCTTGTTCAAGGAATCAATATGGATATATCCATATAAATATGGATAGCCTTCATGCCAGAAAACTGGTCAGTGAGTGCTGTGCTTCTCCTGTAGGTTGACTCTGCTCCAGTGAGCACTCACCATCCTGTTTCTGTGGATGGGCAGGAAGTGAGGCAGACCCAGAGAGGAACCCTTCAGTGAATGCCAGAAAACAGGTTGAACTTGTCCGTGATCAATCTCTTCCTTTTATTATCCCAAATCTTATTCATAATGCTGGGTTAATTATGGGCTGAGATCTTATATTCTGAACCTCACCATTTAGGACATGGGTTTGTGTCAAAGTTCCAATGGAAAAGGTTATTGCTCATAGCATGATTAACCTGTCCTCTCTCGTGTTTTTTTTTTTTTTTTTCCCTAAACCTTGATATCTCACTAAAGGGCAATCATGAGTGGTGAAGAATTCCTTTTCCCCCAACCTTGTCTTGTGCTGGGAAAGAGGGCCATTTTGGTACAGTGCTAAATGGGTGAACGTACCCAGAGCTCATCCTGTGCTCCAGGATTCTGATCTACTGAATGGAGCTTAACTCTGTGTATTCAGAGTGCGCGCCGTTCACGTGAAAGCTGTGGGACATTCATGGGAAAATGTGGGCAATGAAAGATCACATTTTTGTTATTCTCTGGTTCTTTTGGATATTACTAAAAGAACTGAAACCGCAGCACTCGGAGCTCTGCTTTCCAGTACCAGCACGATGCATTGCACATCCACAGTGAGTGCAGGGGCACGCTCAGTTTTGAGTGTGCATCTTAGAAATTCAGCTTCTGCACGCTGCTTCTGATGGTACTTGGTGTACCCCCTTAAAGCAGCCCATGCCCCAATAATCCTGTATTCCTGTTGTGTTTGTACGTGTGAGGCATAGCAGAGTTGCTTTGATAATTGATGACATCAGAATAAATGTTCTTTAGGGACAACATGTGTGGTGTGAGCACTGAGAAACACCACATTTTGAACTGTAGAGAAATTAATTAAATATCTGTCCTGAGCTGAGGCCGCCTCTAAATAAGCTGCAATTTAAAACCACGGTGCCTACCTACCTGGCTTCGTTGGGGTGCTAAGCAGGACCTTAGAATGGGAGCGCTGCAGCCGCTGTGCATTTGTTGCCGTGCAGGGAAGGAGGTGCANCCCGCCGGTGCCGGCTTTGCCCGTGGCTCGGTTCCCGTGCGGCCGCCAGGCGCGCGCCCCGCCCGCCACGTGACCCTCCGCAGTCGCGTGGGGAGGGCGCCCGCGTAACCGGGCTCTCGCTTCCCGTTAGCAGTGCCGCGGCCGCAGCTGGGCAGAGCCAGAGGGATGGTGGTAGTCACAGGGCAGAGCAAAGGGAGCGGAGACCCGGATGAGGCCATGTCGAGCTCGGATGCAGAGGATGACTTCCAGGAGCCGGCCACCCCCACGGCCACGCAGGCGGGCCAGGCGCTGCCGCTGCTGCCCCAGCAGGTAAGGGCTCAGGTGCTGAGGAGCCGCTCCCTCGCGGGGTGTCCTGCTCTGTTCCCGTTCGTGGCCGCGTCCGTGAATAGCAGCGTGTCACCTGGGTAGCCCGGCAGCATCGCGCCCGATCTCCGTCCCTGTGCGAGCATGACACACGCAGATCGATCTGTGATGTGGCAGCGAGGCATCTTATGGCGCGATATTACGATGTTGGGGCCTGCTGCGAGGCTCACGGAGCACACAATCACCGATTCCTCAGCGTGCGGTGGTGGGAAGGACCCACCGGAGCTGCAGCTGAGTGTGATGGCCTCAGGATCCCAGAATCCTGCCCCTCTGCCTGCTGCTTCTCTACCAGGGGAGGAGGCTTTGCTTTGTTCTTGGTTCTGTTTTTTTT
>WBMW01001211.1:0-34166 GCA_013396635.1 Penelope pileata | reverse complement strand
GGAGCCCGGCGCGCGCCGCCGCCAGCAAGAGGCCGGAGCGCCGCGGGAGCGCGCCGCCGCCGTGAGCCAATCGCCGCAGGTGGGCGGGCTGCCAGCATCCCATCGACCAATAGCGCAGCGAGGCCGTGCGGCGCTCAGCCAATGCGCTGCGGGCTCGTACCCCGCGGCTGGCGGGGCCGTGCCGGCGGTGGAGCCCCGCGCGNTCCCGTTCGTGGCCGCGTCCGTGAATAGCAGCGTGTCACCTGGGTAGCCCGGCAGCATCGCGCCCGATCTCCGTCCCTGTGCGAGCATGACACACGCAGATCGATCTGTGATGTGGCAGCGAGGCATCTTATGGCGCGATATTACGATGTTGGGGCCTGCTGCGAGGCTCACGGAGCACACAATCACCGATTCCTCAGCGTGCGGTGGTGGGAAGGACCCACAGGAGCTGCAGCTGTGTGTGATGGCCTCAGGATCCCAGAATCCTGCCCCTCTGCCTGCTCTTCTCTGCCAGGGGAGGCTTTGCTTTGTTCTTGGTTCTGTTTTTTTTTTGTTTGTTTGTTTTTTGTTTTTTCTAAAAAGAGCCAGGAAGAGGCATTCATGCTTTTAATGATTATCTGGTCTTAAAGCTGTAGTGAGTGCTGCTGTTTCAGATCTCCATCTAGAATGGAACATTCTCCACTTACACCCAGCAGCCAGCCACCGTGCTCAGGCTGTGCACCCTTGGTGCTCGCTGCTTTGCAGCCCCTTGGCCAGGATGGGGGCATTTGTCAGACCGAGTTCTGTCACAGTGTCACACTGCATGCTGTGTCTTCCACACCTCCCCACTCGCTTGGCCTGTGCGCGTCTATAGAGCACCGTGGGCTCCTTCCTGACGCTGTGATTGCTTTTCCAGTTCCCAGAAGTTGTTCCACTCAACGTGGGAGGCATGCACTTCACAACGAGGCTGTCGACGCTGAGGCGTTACGAGGACACGATGCTGGCGGCGATGTTCAGCGGGAGGCACTACATCCCGACCGACGCCGAAGGCAGATACTTCATTGACAGAGATGGAGCTTACTTTGGGTACGTGCAGTGGCCTCGGTGTGCTTCTAAAGTAACTGAGGAGAATCACTTTTAAAGAAAAATAAGGTTATAAGGTTTTTAAAGTGTTTATTTCTTCTGGTTAAGTCGTATCTGCGTAGTAGGTTTTAGGGAAATGTGACTGGCGTGCATCCGGGACTACGAAACATCTCAAAGAGAAAATGAGTTGCAGCATATCACAATTGCAAACTGTTTGTTTCGTTTTTAAGGTCTTCAGTTTTACTGTGGAGAGGGGACAACAGCTAATGGATTGAATTTGTGCCTTATCTCCTCTAGAACATCTGCTTTCGTGGTATCGAGTTGATATTTTAATGAAGAATGTATTTGACACTCAACTGGCTTAAACCAATCTACCCTACTGAAATTACGATTGCAGGAGTGTTTTTGTTCCCATAAAATTCTCATTTTATGAAGATCTTTCTTCATATTAAGTTTTGTCGCTATAATTTTGGTTGTCTCTAATTTGTGTCATGTATCTGAACTTCGTTACGTTTATATTTTGCTTAACAGACTGTTGCCCCTAGGTATATAGTACAGCAGTACTGTGAATGCAGTGACACATCTGTAAGTGCTCCATTTCCCCTCGGGGAATATGCAAGGGGAAGCACTGTTTGGCTTTAACAAATGCATTTCTGACAGTGTAAGTGGACAACTAGCTCAGTAGCTGCCCCTCTGACGGGCTTCGACTTTCCAAGAAGAAAAAGTCATCGCAGTATATATGCTTTTTGGTAAGTGAATAACTTACCTTTGGAGCTCTTCGAAAATAAACTGTATTAAAGGGGAGGAGGGAGGGGAGGAGAGGAGGAAGAGCTATGCTTGCAGAATTTCTTCTTAAATTATTTTTGCTAGCAGTGCTGTATTCTTTCACTTTCAGGATTCCTTTTGAAACTTTGTAGCATGTGCATAGCTTTTTTTGTTTGTCTGTTTTTAACAAAGTTACCCATGTGTGTTTAAATTCTGTTTGAATTGGTGTGAAATCACTGGAAAAGGTAAACATCATTTCTTGCAGTGCTCATAGGTTAGGCTCTTTACCCCAAGCACGCTCTTTGCAGTTTAACTTTTACTGCTTGTTTGTGCTTTGTGGACATCTCCTTAATCTCTTCAACGGAGAAGGACTGAATTGTTTGCAAAGCATGTTTGGACTTCACCTTAACATGGTTCAGAAATAGAGTGAGCCACTGTATTAATTTGGAAATAATTACTGTTTTACATTTGGCAGTTTAGAAGTTCCTGCCATCTTGTTGGAAAAACCAATTCGTTTGTGGCGTTATTGATCTGAGTTCAAAATGCAGAGGGAACAGAGAGCCAAGTTAGCACTTGTTGGTTGTTGACATTATAACAAAGATTGCAGCAATGTTTGTTTTACTTGATGTGGTCAATAATAGTTGATTAATGCTTATAAAATGATTTTTTTCCCTTTTAAAACAACTCCTGTGGTTTAACAGTGTTTCAGAATCACAAGGAAATATTGTTGTTAATTATACAAATACATATGGCCCTGATCCTGTGAAGAGAACCCCTCCCTTGCAAACACATCATCCATTCACCCGGAACCTTGGTTCTGAGGGGGATAAAATGTCCATGGACGAGGTTCTCCAGGCAAATAAAAAACACTGCTTTGTCTCAGACCTAAATTTGAAATACAGTGACTACAGTCTCTTTCCCATAAGATGCCCTCTTCTATTCTAAGGGGTTACTCCACCTTGAGCTTTTTTTTGATATTTTTTTCGAATGAGTTTCAGCATCAACCAGGTCAAAATATGAATTATTTGAATTGGAGGCTTGAAAATGGCAAATGCTTATAAAAACATTCGCTGGAAATGGAACTCACGCTTATTCCAGTTGCTGAAGATTAAGGATTTCTGTCTCAGTAGAGTAAACAAGGAATACAGAGTGTTTCCTTTCCCACGGGGAACAGTTTTGGTGGAAACTTGTTACTTAATGCTATTTTTGTCCTTTTTTTAGAGACATACTTAACTTTCTGCGATCTGGTGACCTGCCACCAAGAGAACGAGTGAGGTCAGTTTACAAGGAAGCTCAGTATTACTCCATAGGACCATTGCTAGACAATCTAGAGGATCTCCAGCCTCTGAAAGGAGAAAAAGTTAGACAAGCTTTCCTGGGCCTAATGCCATATTACAAAGGTAAATAAACAAAGTAGTATTGACTGTTGCTTCTGCCCTGATTCAAGTAGGATACATGGTGCTTCTAGGCCTGCTTTCAGCTTTCAAACTAATCCCATTGTATTCAATAGTTTCTTCTGTACCTTTCACGCTGTTTAGATCCTTGAGGTTTTCACATCGGGTTTGTTCCTGCTGCCTCTGAGGTTGTGAATTTTTTATGCTGTCTTAAAAGGGAGCAGGATCTAGGCCATAACGTGTGAGGCTCGTTATTAACGGGAGCGTTTCTGTGCCTCTGCATTGCTCTGTTAGAACCTGCAGTTGAATATGTTTGGGCATACAGTAAGGACACCAAGCTCACAGGATAACTGAGACTGATTTAATTAATACAGAATGTATCTAGTGCAACTTTCCATTGCTGCTAAGATTATGTTAAGAATAATGTGTTAAACACTGCAGTAATACGTGGAAAAAAATCTGTTATTTTCTTTTACTAGGTGCCTCATTGTTATTTTCAACTTTTGTCCTTAGATCATTTGGAACGGATAATCGAAATAGCAAAGCTCAGAGCTATGCAAAGAAAAGCAAGGTTTGCAAAACTGAAAGTCTGTGTCTTCAAAGAAGAGATGCCCATCACTCCCTACGAATGCCCACATTTCAATTCTTTACGATTTGAGAGAAGTGAAAGTGAGGCAAAGCTGTTTGAACATCACTGCGAAGTGGATGTATCTTTTGGACCTTGGGAGGCTGTAGCTGATGTATATGACCTGCTGCACTGTATTGTGACAGACCTGTCTGATAGAGGGATAACTGTGGATCATCAGTGTATTGGGGTGTGTGATAAACACCTGATAAATCACTATTACTGCAAGCGTCCTATCTATGAGTTCAAGATTACCTGGTGGTGAGTTACTTTGTCCAGAATGGTGCAGGAGATGGAAGGACTTCTAGATGACAATTGCTTTTAATATTTTTGCAACGTGTCTCTGGAAATGCATTGCTGCTAACATATATTGGAACCAGTCTGCTGAAGTGTTGGCTAATGCTGAGCTGTTCAGCAAGGAGGGACCTGGTACAGAGGTTGGAAAACCTCTGAAATATTTAAAAAAAAAAATAACAGCCTGAAACAAGACTGTTGGCTCAGGTACCTTAATGAGGCACAAAACAAAATCACCTCATGGAAATTAAGGAGAGGAGTGTCTAACGCTTTTTTTTTTTTAAATGTGCCACCTACCCTGTGGCTTTAGCATCATAGTCTGCAAAATGGATATAACAGATCTCACCTGTGTTGTTATAGAGCCCCAGGTGCTAGTAATGCTGAGGTACCCTGGTTGAATTTTACCCACAGAAAAATGTTTTAGTCACTACTTAAACTTGCCACTTTATAAATTGAGTAACACCCAGCACAGAGACTCTGGAGATGAAATTTTGATGTAATAGACAATTTAAAACAATAGAAGAATATTCCCTATATATTATAACTTGTTGTGAAGATTAAGCTATATTTCTTTCTTTTTTTTTTTTTTATTAAGAATCTGCATTGCAAATTATATTTCAGTTGTTTCCATTGTTACAAAAAGGAACAGCAGATTTGGAAAATATTCCTCAATGCTTTTAGGAATAATTACCGTTCATGGAAGACTTGTGCCTGTTTTTAGCCTTAGAAATTCTATATGTTTACAGCATCTACAAAAAGAAGCTCTATGGAATCAGGTCATTTGCAAAGGCTTTTGGTAAATGAGTGAACTCCACACATGTTCCTATTAGCAGAAGTATTAAGAATATTTAATGTATGTTATTTTATTACTGACTCTTTTTACATTCTGTGATATTTAACTTTGTTCTAGAACTAGTCAGGTGATGATACAAGACAAGTGCTTCCTTCACCTCACCTTCTTCAGACAATTAAGTCTAATTTGCAGCATTCTGGTTGGCCATCCTTTGTGTAATATCAAGACTTTTTTTTTTTATCCTTCATACTCAAATATTTCTCCAATTACCAATCAGTATATCTGGGAAGTAAATTTCTTTCCCTGCAGGAAGAGGCAGCCATTGCAGAGCCATGTTCATTTCAGAAGGTAATTCTTGCACTTCTGACGTTCGTAACCATCTGCTGAAGTTCAGTCACTGTACATCCAACACTGAAAGGCAGATCTGAACGTCAGAAAGCGCTGCTGGTTTGAGGGATAGAAAACTCAAGGATTGCTCAAAAAGACCCCAATCAGGATGGCCTCACAGTAATGTCGAGGAGAGAGGGGAAAGTAAACGTTTGCAGATTGCGTTCCATTGGATTAGTTGATCCAAGAATGTCGCTGAATTAAACTTTAAATTAAACTGACCAAAATACTTTTAAGATGTGTTCATTGTGATAATAAAAATTCTCAGTTACCAGAGGTAATTTTTAGAATAATTGAAAACTTTCCGATAAAATTGTCTCACAAATATATTCTGAAGAGGTTAATTGTTTGCTTTGAGTAACATTCATGCTTTTATGTATTTAATTTAGGATTTTTTATTAAATGATCTCTCTGAGGTGGGGGCACAAAGCTCTAATGATCTCTTTCCAAATATTTTATTTATAGTGCATTGTTGTCAAGTGCTGAGTTTCAGGTCCAGACCTTGAATTTTAAAATGGGGTGGGGTGATGTTGGGGGGAGGGAAGCAAATATCACTGATGTGTATTTGACTCTTACTTTAAATTTTATTTAATTGTTTCCTTAAATATTGGCCTTTCTGACACAAGTCACTGTGCTCGTATTTGGCAACCTACAATTACAAGTCGAACAAACTAATAAACTTACCCTAAACAGAGAGGAAGCTTGCATGATTTTTTCACTGCTCTGCTGGCTTCTCCCTCCCCCAAGGAATCATGAATTGCAAGCCACAATTTCTAATAAAATAATGTAAAACCTTAAAGCCAAGGCTTAAAAAGTTTTGGCTGCTTATATACTTCAGAGTTTATTCAGAGACTACAGTGAGAATCCCAGTTTTACTGGTATGTTCTCTGTTATTTGTTTGCCACTTCCCATGTACGCGGGCCATAACTCTGGTTTGAATTCCAGCACTACTTAGTGAAATGAAACAGTCTGATTTCACAGTGATTTTTATTGTGACTTTGAGTTGTTCAGCTGTTTTCCTAGAGAAGCTGTGATGACAAAATTCCTGCTTAGATCATGTTTGCTGTTTCTCGATATGCACACGCTGATATTTTATAACGTTTTTCCTGTTAATTGTTTAAATAAGTGAAGAAGGAACACTACCTAACTGAAAAGATGAAAATGAAAATCTGAGTCTGTATCAATTGCATCTTAACTGAAACTTTCATCCTTCGTATCTTCCAGAGGACAGAAATAATTAAGTGCAATACTGACAGAGAAAACACAGATGTGAGCCAACATGCTTTCATTTAACACATCCATCCTGTGTGTTGTGATTTGTACAAGTTAACAATATTGTTACTAACTAGGCTTGTTCTAAGCAGTCTTTGTTTACAATGGTTTAGATTATATTGCCTAATATGTGTTCATTTTTTGACAGAAGCAGAAGAGTTGTGCAGGCGGATGTCAGGGGAGTGTAATCTAATAATGGTTTATGTAACATTTCTGACTTCTCTTGGCATATAGTGTAAATTTTGAAATTCTGCATTTGCAACAAAAATGTGAGTAGCTGATCTACTAAGTCAATGTTTAGGACAATTGGTTTTTTATATCATGAATACTATATTATTGTCCAATTAAACTAAATGCCTATTTAATGCTGCCTTTTTTTTCCCTTCTTCTTCAGGAATTGATATCTGGCTAAGCTATAGATTTGCCTGAACACACTTATTTGTTTCTCTGTGCTTCTCTTAATGTTTTTGTCACTTTAATATCTTGATTGATACTTTGCACACACATAACCCTCCAGACACTCTGTGGCTGTAAGCTGGTACCATGTTCTTGGGCAACTTGGCCACACAGTAAATACTTTTATATCATCAATATAATGTTGTGATGAACACCAGGTTTGCAGGTATTAAAAGGACAATACATGTCAGTCCATTTAGCTCATCCAACATGAAGGAAGGATATTTTTCATTCCATGTTCTGAGACTGGATTAATGCCTTTTGTAGTTCCAGACTGATGTACGGGAACACATGTGTTTAGAAACAACTTTTTTTTTTCCCCCTCCTAAATAAGAGGTCTCAAATATTTTCAAAGCACAGTTTGCACATCTGGATTGCAGTGGTTTCTCTGATTTTTATGAATACCAGGGAGTAATGGTGAGATAGTTGAAGAGTAGTTATTTAAAAAGTAGAGCTGTTACATATATTTGAAGTTGCTGTGTGTATAAACACACAAGATTAGTCATCTTTAGTGCAAAAAGAGGTCTTAACTATCTGTGCTATATTAAGTAACTTGGCCAAATTCACAGCACATGAAACATGTCTGTATCAGTTTCACTTTTGTAACATGGGAAGGATCCCTGCTTATCTTTGTAGAACACTCGTGTCATTTAAAAAAAAAAAAATGTGGTGCAGGCTTCTGGCCTTGAATACCACAGTACTCTGCGTCATAATCTGAAGGAGTCATTGCTGAACTTCCATCCTCCTTGGAGGGAAGTGAAGGTGCTCACATCTCTTATCCTGGTACGTGTTTTCTTCTGAAACTGCTGGATATTTTTAAAGCTGATTTTACCCAAACCTGTTATCAGGGATCAGTTTCTGCACTGATGAGGGTTTGGGGGTTTTGGGTTTGTTTTGGGGGGGATTTTAGGTTTCCATTATCCAAAATGCAAAAGCAGCAGAACTGTTTACTGCAGCAGGAAGTTCTGCATAACCCTTAAGATGGAATTTTAAATTTTAGAAAGTCTGCCTGAGAGACACATCACCACGTAGTGAATGCATGTACTTCTTAATGTGGATATTTCTGAGATTTTGTTGGTTTTGTTTAGTTCTCTAATACTCTGTCCTGAAACTAGCATGAGAATAAGTTCAATATTAGTTTCTGATAACCCTGCTTATGCCTTAAATATCCCCTGCACTCATTTTGTAAAATCAGTCATCCCAGAGGAGTTCAATATATGAAAAAGTAAAGGCTAGGATCGTTGCAGGAGAATCAAGAATCCTCCCTGGACCTCATCATGAGTTCTTTAGGGGATAAGTTCCCGTTGATTCCATTGCAGCCTCCATTCCTCTACTCTGCTTGGGTGAGGATGGCTTCAGCAGTGAAGGTGGTCACAGGGTTGGGTCTGGTTAGCCTAAGTCCTTGAAGGTAAAAGTCAAAGACTTCTGATCATGTGAGAAATGCGTAAGGCTGTGAGGTTTGCATAAGCACACAATCTGGCCTTTAGTGAAGGGAGAGGTAAAATTCCAGCAAACTTTGAAGGGTTTCCATATCTTAAACTGTTCCAAGTGATAGCTTTGTTAAGTGGTTATCTGGTTTGAGCCCTATTGTTCCAGTGTGTGGCTGTGTGAGAGACATCAACCATTCCTTTTATTTGTGGTTCTCAGCAGTATCTGTGTTTTCCAACTGGAATCTGATCACAGCCCCCCAGGCCTGAACGCAGCTTGTTCCAGGCATGTCACGTGCATTGAGTGTGTGCTGCTTACTGTGAAAACCAAACTGGGAGGGAATTAGTTCTGCTGTGTATTTCCCCAGGGAAAAACCTTGCCAGCTCCGTAGGAATACTTCAGTGAGATCCTGGTCTGTGCTTTCCCACATCTCTGTTTTTCAGATGAACTGTAAGAGGCATAAGGAGATGAGGTGGCTGGCTTGAAGATTCACAATGAGATAATGCCTAACTGGATTTCCCTCGGTTCCTTCCCCTTTCTGTCTCTTTTAGGATGTACAATTCTGTGTGGGGGACACACAGTACTCTCTACTGCACCCTCGGGTTTTTGCAAGGTGAATACCAAGTCAGCTCTAACCTTTAAGATTTTTTTTAAATATTACAATGTTGTGACTGACAGTTGCTAAAGAATCAGTGAAATTGAATTACTAACAAAAGTACCTCCATGAGCAACTTACGCAGTCTTATTTGTTGAATAATCCCTTCAATTTCACTCTTCTGCTGTATTTTTACTTAAGACTGATTAAAAGACAGAAGAGCTTAATTTTTTTTTAATGGCTGATGTCTGTTTCATGGTAATATGCATTCAGACTAAGTGCCTCCACTTTGGCAGAGCAGCATTTATCACCATTTACATGAGGTCAGTCAGTGTCCAGCCCCTCTGGCAGCCTGGCCAACCTTGGCTGTGTTCTTCCAGTCGTTATGTGCAGGTTCTTGTATTGTAATCCATCAAATTAAGTGTGAGAAGTTTCAGTGGCTGTGGATTGAACTGGGAAATACAGCAGTGCTGGAATTTCAGCATCATTTTTAGAGGTCTGGGGCCCTTTATGTCACAGCGATGCTCTGGGTCTGTCTGCTGTGCATGGCAAAGCACATTAATCAAGTCTGGGACACAGCTGCCCAGAGATGAGAAGTCTTCAGAGCAAGGAATGTAGAAAGACAGTCTCATAATTCATCATAAATCTGGGGCATGATGTTGCTTCTTTCTTCATTTTGCTAACTGCTTGCCTCTGCACCTCGCTGGCTTTACGTCATGGCTGGTATTGCTGAACCGTGGGGTTACACCGATCTCTGGTTATTTATAGGTGAACAGTTGTAAAAGTTTTCAGGTTGTTACACATGGCAGAGAGGAACCAGGATAGCTCTGAGTTTCAGGCTATGGAAACATCATTTCATTTAAAAAAGCAAACAAAAATCTCCAGTCTTCTCATGATCTTTCTGCAAATAAGCTCGTTTCCAGAGGGTAATTACGTTACTGTGTTCTGTGTGCACTCTTCTAAGTGGAAATTGCTTTCCAGAACAGCAGTTCTTACTCATTTTACTGACACAGGTTTAGTGTATGTTTACCTACACTTTCACTGTGACTTTTATAGAATGATTTTGTTTTGCTGATTATAAATTGTGTATTTTTATGTGTCATAACCCCTAATGCATTTGAAAGTCCAGCCTGGATGCTAACGATTGAGGTTTGGAATTATCACCAAATGTGTTTTATTTTAAATAAGTTGATGTTTAATATCATGGGTACTTCATTTCTTACCACATTTGGCTTTTCAGTACAGGTAATACATTGCCTGTTTTTTATTTAAAATCCGTAGAAGGCAAATGTGTATATAAAGTTTCTGTTGTGCAATAAAAGTATATTATGCTGAAAATAATAATTTTCCAGCTAACCTGGTCTGCAGCTACTGCACTCCTGTTTGCATTGTGTGACTTGAGTTTGCCTTGCATGACTGCAGATGATAATTAAGACTTTTCTTTAGCACCAGCCCATCACTTGCTCGTCAGCACTTCCTTAACAGATGGCACTTAGGCAGAGTCTGCTGTCAGCCCCCAGAGACAGACTGCGATCCCATCATGTGAGTTCTGCTTCCTTCCCCATGAACCCATTCATGTGAGAGCAGGGAGAAGTTCTGAGCAGCTACTTGTGCTCTAGAAGTGAAGTTTCTGGATTTGATTGGCTGGCTGTGTTCAGAAACAAAGGGAAAGCACTTCTGAGGTAACTCCCCTGCCCTTGTTCTTGCTGGGGAAAAAAAGACACCAAACCCAGCACGTGACAGTGCTGTGCAGACATAAGGGGAAAGAGGAATGAGTTCTAAATAGCAGTGCTGTTTCCCTTCTTGCTGCAGTCAGCGTGAAGGAGGCAGTCAGCATCCCCTGGGCCTTCATGGGAGCAGTGATCCGGACAGGGCCTGGGCTGTGATCTACAAGCAAAGCAGCTGTTGGGAGCTAGGACGTTGTGTCTGTAAGGAGAGAAGGGCTGGGCTGTGCAGTGTGCTGGGAGGCGCAGAGCACGGGGATGTGAGGATGTCGATACCCCAGAATAACCCTGCGCTGTCCCTACACTGCAGCGAACACAAATCCTTCGCTGTGGCGGTGTTTTGTCCCCAGCTGTGTGCAGGCTGTGCGTGGTGGCTGCTCTCAGTGCTCCCTGTAACGCTGCGGGTGTCCCAAGGGCCCCTCCAGCACCAGGGCTGTCCTCAGCCAGCCCAGGCGCCTTCCGTGAATCGCTTGAAAAACGCAGTTTGTCCTTTTGTGACAGAACCACACAACTCTGCCCGTTCGGTGCCGGTCTGTACCCAGTCCCGGCTCACAGCTCGGCCCCTCCGCCGTCACCTCAGCGCCCACCCCGCCCGCACCCCTCACTGCTCCGCGCCCACCCCGGCCCCGCCCGGGAAGTGACGCCCGCGCGCCTCTGCGTGCTGCCGCCGCCGAGGGGAGGAAGCGCCGGACCGGGCCGGGCCGCCGTGAGGGAGCGGAGCTGCGCGGAGCGGCGGGGACGGCCCCGCCACCGCCCGGGAAACGGTGAGAGAAAGCCGGGCCGCGTCCTTCCCGGGTGCTGTCCCCGCACCGCTGGGCCCCGCCGCTGTCCCGCGGGCGTTGCGGGGCCATCGCTCGCAGCCGCCCTTCCCCGGGGCTGCGGCGGGCGGGTCCCGGCCGGGAGAGGCCGTGAGGGACGCGGTGTCCGCTCCCGCCGCGCGCTGCTCCCGAACCCGGTGTGCTGGGGGTGCTTTCCCCTCTGTCCTCTCCCCGGGTGTATCTCGGTGCTCTCTCTGGGCTGGAGCTGTCACTGCGAACTTCGCGAACGTCCCCTCCGCCCTGCGTGTGGGTCGGGGTGTTGGTGACTCCTTGTTTGTGACTGCGGGACTCCTTGCAGCAACACAAATCCCTTCAAGCCCAAGCCGGGCGCGGGGCGTGCTGAGGTGCCGGGCAGAGCTGTGGGGTGGTTTGGGGGTGGGGGTGTCCGTGGCTGTGGGAGCACCGAGGGTGCCTCAGCCATCGCGGGCCAGGAGGTGCTGGGAGCTCTCTGGGTGCCTCCGGGCTCTGCATCAGCCAAGTACAGGCAGAGCTGGGTCGCTGGGGGTGAATGGAGCCCTGCTCTGAGTGCTGTTGGCGTGCACAGCTTTGGAAATATGGTACCTAATGGCAGCTCTGTTTTAAATCCATCACTGACAGCACGACCCACCGTACTCTTGTAGTCAGGGAACTGTTGGTGAAGTGCTGGGCGTTGGCAGCTGCTTACATCGCTGCTTGGGGATGTGCACGGAGCAGCTCCTGGCCCTGCCTGGGGCTCCTTCCAGGCAGCCCCCAGCCCAGCAGCACATGAGGACGGGGCAGGGGAGGACAGCGTGTGGCAGGACCTGCCCTGGTGTTGGGCTTCTGGACACGGCCACACAGGTGCTTGGAAGAGGACTGGAGCTCAGAGGGGTGTTCTGCTGACTGAAACCCACCAAAACATCACCGTGGAAGAAAAGAACAGGAGCGTAAAGCCAGTCGTATCGATTCGTAAGATCGCTTTACACAAGCGATAACCCCAGGAGATACTCCTGGGTTTTTCTTTTGGTGTAGATTGCACTTCTTAACCTGTCCCCAGGTGAGACGTGTGTGCTGGCAAAATCAGCAGACATCTGCTATTGCTGAGGAGAGTTTAGTAGTTCTGGCTAATTGTCATGCTTGACTTCCCAGTCAAACTGTGCAAAGTGATTTTTGGATGTGATTTCATTTGAAAGCAAAGTTCTGAGTCACGTGTATGTGGTGGGACAGAGGCTGTGCGTTCGTGCTCCTCCCAGCGCAGCGGTACGGGCAGAATTGAAGAATTTGATGTGGACACACAAAATTGTAGCCTGAGGTCTGGGTTGACGTTGGAGGGGGAAAACACTTTGACCAGACTTTGGCAGGGAGCTCATGTTAAAATAAACGGTGAGCTCTGTGGGTAGGACGCTGAGCCCTGGCCGTGGGGCTCCAGATGTTTTAAGCAGCGGTTGCAGTTTTCCCTGCCAAATTACAGCACGAGGCTGAATGCCTGTGTTCAGGTGCCTGGCCAAGCTCTGTGTCTGTAACCACAGTTAACAATTGTTTATTTTTTTGAGAATGTTAGTCAACAACCTCTGCTGTGTACCCTAGGAAGCAAATGTTGCAGCTGAAGTTTCTTAGTTGCAAGGAAGGTGCTCACAGATTGGTGGAGGCTCCTGCGGTCTGTTCTGCAAAGATAACTCCTGCGTTTCTTTCCTAACTCGTAAGCTGTCTACTGGCTTTTGTGCTTTCTGAGTCTGGCAGATCACGTTGCCCCACCCTTTCCTTTGGAGGAAACTAGCTCATGTTTAATTAGCTTTCTGCTAATTACATACTCGAACGTTTAAGGCTGCGCGTGAGTCATGGCTGTTTCAACCCTTAGATGGCTCTGAAGAATTTTGTGGCATTTTGGGTCAGTGGTTGTTCTTTGGATTGAAGTCCTGGCTGATGGAAGGGAGTGGGATGGCTCTGGTTTGCTCATTGGTATTTCAGAGTGGTATTTAGTTAACAGATCAGCTGCTGCTTCGGATGCCAGTGCTGAAGATGTTCTGTGCTGTGTGCCCAGCAAGATGCTTTCTCTTGCTTTTAAGACAGGACAGTTTGTCTGTTCAAGGGCTTTTTCACTTGGGATGCAGCTTTGAAGATTGTTGCTTAGCTGTGTTGTTTTAAGGCTGTTTTTCCATAGGCAAAATTTCTCCTTGTTGGAGACTTTAACCCAGTCCCATCCATCTGCCCCAGAGCTTTGATGCAGTACCACTCTAATGTGAGCTGGCAGCCCTCACTTTAACAATTGTGCATCTGGGGACTTCCCCAGCTTTGCTGCTTCTCCTGCTCCAAAATCCCCTGCCTGGGATGGCCGCTGAAGGCAGACAGATTCAGTGGGTGGTGCTGTGTCGGGTGTTCAGAGAACGCTCCTTGGAGCACTTTGATGATTTTTTAATGAGAAGAATGAATACGAGCTGTTCGTGACGTGCTGTGGAGACTTAAGCTTGGAGAGCCAAACTGCATTTACCTCTGTCCAGAGAAGAGACCGGTACGGATCATTTCTGAGAGTTGTGCCAAGGACTTTGTGAGCAGACTTGGTTTCAAGAAATGGAGTAAAATAAAGTGATAAAGAAACAGGAGGAGGGATTCTGATGTCAGGAGAGGTGATATGTGGTTGTTGTGTTCTGCTCCAAGGAGCACCAGGCTGAGTGAAGCAGGCTGCCTGCGGGTCCAGGCAGTGTCATTCTGTGTCAGAATGCCTGCTGGATTCTGGCATGGGAAGTCTTGCCCTATGTACAGATCTGTTTTAGTAAACTCTGGTACCACTATTGAACCATGCTTACAGAGCCACTGCTTGTATTTGCAGAGTTTGCATGCAGAGTTCCTTTGAAGCTGTGTTTCCTAGCCTGTAATAATTGTGAATCGACTTGCAATTGCATCTAAGCAAGAGCATCTGTAGATTGGGAGCTGCTCGTGCCCAGCTCTGCTATGGGAGCTGTTCCAGCAGCTGCTTGCACCAGAGGTGAGCGATCCAGCACTGATGCATAGTTCATGAATAACTCAACGTCTCCTTCTGGCAGTGATGCAATCTGCATCAACAATGAAGGTGTCTGCTTGCCTGGCAGTGAGGTGGGGACACGTTAGAGAGGAGCAGGAAAAACAAGCTGCTGGTGGCTGAACTCCTGGTGAATCTGCACTGCCTCAGCCTGGTTCCACAGACAGTGCCTTTCCCAAAGCCACAGCTGTGCCTGCAGCCCTCGTAAACCCCAACGTGTTATGAAAATTATCTTAGGTTTAGTGCTGAAAAGAAGGTGTTACATAAGCGTCATCTTTCATGCGTGCATTAAATCCGTTCTTGGTGACAGATCCTATTTTTCGTATTACATAAAGGCTCTGCTATGGGTATGGTACTGCTCTAACAGGTTTATTGTGAATTCTCCCAGTTATTTTGTAACCTGGTCTGCCTGGAAAATTAGGATACAGCCTCTTGCTGTTGTCGGGAGCTGTGAGTCTCCTGCGAAAGGTGCAGTGTCCTGGAGCAGTCACGTTGCTCCTCCCATGCCCACTGTGGAATGCTGACAGAGGAGATTTGTGGGCTTGCAGCTGGGGGAGAGTGCAGCCGTGCCAGGTGGGGTGGAAGCAGGGCGTTGCTGCTGAGCTTTGCTGGCTGGTGTCGCTTCCCTTGGGATGCTGCAGGTATTTCCCAGCACGTCCAGGCTGCAGATTGCAGCTGAGCACCGTGATGAAATCCCTTTGTAGATTTAGAGGTGTCCTCATGGCATCCCATGGGAAAGTTGGGGCTCCTGAAACTGAGAATCCTTGAAAGCTGGAATGGGGGTGTGCTACTGAGCGCCCGCACTCGGGAATGCTGTTGTGCTTCACGTCAACAGAAAGCATTTCTTAAAAGGAGAAAAGCTCCCTTCCTCTCCTTCACCTACCCCGTTCTGAGCAGCCCTAATGCTTTGCCCTTTTTCTTCTCTAGTCCTTGCACCACAATGCACTTTTCCTGTGTTGTACTTCTTCTGTTTTCTGAAGTAAGCAGAGCCCTGTGACATGGAAAGTGAGGTGGCTGAGGCCAGTGGCATTTTGCAGGATAGTTTTTTCTGGTTTTGGCTCACGTCTGCTTCCATGGCTGTGGTAACCAAAACCCTATATCGCTTCCCCACACGGTTTCATTTGCAGCTCTGACAAAGTCGCGGTGGAACTGTTGGGCAGACAGATGGCTTCTGCTCTATAAATTATGCGAGCTTCCATTTTCTGAAGGAAGAACTATAGAGTCATAGGATGCTTAGAGTTGGAAGGGACCTTTAAAGGCCATCTGGCCCAATTCCCTGCAGTGAACAGGGGCACCCACAGCTCCATCGGGTGCTCAGAGCCCCCCAGCCTGACCCTGGGTGTCTCCAGGGATGGGGCACCCACCACTCTCTGGGCAGCCTGTGCCAGTGCTTCGCTCTGTGTTTTTGGGTATCGTTTTGGTTGACAAACTTCTCAGGAGACCCCTACGGGGGTGAGGAGAGCTGGTACTGCGCTCTTCTTAAAATCCCTGCTCCAAGAATGCAGCTGCTCCAAATGCTGCTGAGGTGAGTAATAAGAACAAGGTGTTGGCAGGAAGATGTGAGTTTTAGAACGGATTGCCTTAAAGCGAGCACAAGGCTATTTTTGAATTAAACCATAGCACTGTTTATGTACTGAGCATTGTAACAAGAGCAGGTATTGTAAGGTGCTTATGAAAAAGCTGCGTGGGGAGATCTGGTCTTTGATCAGAGAGCTTTGATGTGCCAGGCTTCCATTCCAGTGCATCCAGCGTGACCGTGGCATGAGGTCCTGCAGCACTGCACGAGGGCTCACGTGTTCAGCACGGGTCAGCAGGGGCCTCCCAGGAACCACACAGACCCTTCTAAAAGAATTTTATAAACTTCTTTAACTTCTCAACAGGGCTCCAGGAGCACAACGCATCGTTCTGTCTTCTGATGGTGATACCCAGAACCGAGCTTTGGACAGGCTGTGTGTTCAGGGTGCGAGTGCAGAGAAGAGGTCTGGCCATGCAGACACGTGGGGCTGCTGGTGTCTGGATGAAGAAGGACACGCTTCAGTTGGAGGAGAAGGGAACAGAGAAAGGAACAAAGCATTCTGGATCCTCAGAAGTTCCAGCAAAACATTTTGAGGAATGGAAGATCATAAATTACGCAGTGATTCAGCTGCAGGAGAGCTGACTTGGGGTGGAGTGTTCATGCTCAGTTTAAGTAAACTCGTAGGGTTCAGTTTATTAAAATGTTAAATGCTGCCGTGCCAGACTTGGCTGTGAAGGCTTTTTCTAATGGCCCTGTGTCTTTAAAGGAAGAAAGCCTCTGCTCCAAGTGCAGCATGTGATCTCTTGGTATTGATTCAGGGTGACCTCCTTTGTCCCTGACTCCAAAACTGATGCAACTGAAACTACTTGAAGGGGAAGAAAAAGAACAGCTTGTTTTCTCGTGGCTTGGCTTTGCAGCTTTTTACAAACCTCTCCAGAAAGAATGCAAAAAAACCTGAATGTCATTACCAAGAGACCTGCTTTGCTCCCTCCTGTGAAAGCTGCTGAACCCTGACTCTTTTTTTTTATTATTATTATCTTATTTTTAGTTCTGGTGTAGGCGAAGAGTTAGCAGCATGCCAAAGGTAATTGCAGCTCCAGCGTGTGGTTCAAGCCCCGTGGGTGATGGAAGCTCCTTTTTTTGTGTACAGAGATGGTGAAAGTGCACAGCTGACACCGAGACAGCGTGCTGCTAAGCTTGCGGGGAGCCAGGTGCTGACCTGGGATTTAAGGATGCAATTCATTCCAATCCTTTTCTTTTCCAGAAATCCAAGCACCCGAAGCACGGTGCTTTCCATCAAGAACAACCACTTGAATTCATGAAATGGTTCCGCAGAAACTGGTTGCAGAGCTGTTGTGACTTTGTTTTAGGGGGTGATGCGATCAGACAGCGTTTCCCTGGGTGACAGAGATCAGTGTCACGTTTCTCTGAACTTTGTGGTGTGTTTTTATCCGGCCTGTCTTTACAGCTCTCCAGTTTACAGCTGGAGTGTTGAGGCTCCTCAGCCAGGCCGTGAATGGCAGCGTGGGGAGCTGTGTGTGCTGGGCTGGGTTTTGTGTTTGGTTTCATCTCAGGCAATGGACATCTATAACCAAAATGCTGCTGCACCTTCTGTTTGGGGAAGCAGTGCTTAACTTGCAGGTCAGGAGCAACTCTGGAAATTGCAAACCTTCCTTTCTCTGTTCTTTTCGGTGTTTTTGATAAAGGGCGTTTGTGGCACTGGGAGTAAGGGCTGGGTGCTGGGTGCTGGCAGCGTGCAGCTCCCATCCCATTGCTCCGTGCAGCTTCAGGATGTGCAGCTGTAAAAACTGCATTTCTGATTTCTGCTCCGCTTGACAGGCTGTCAGTGAGCTGCCCTGGGCACCACTGTCAGCGTGAGCACCTTGTTTGAGGAATGGAAACAGAAACTAAAAGGTTTTGGTATAGGCAGTGAGGGACATAAAGCTCTCTAATAGTTAAAATGGAGGGCTCTTCACTTTGGCTTGCAGAAGTGCATTGATGTCTGTTTAGGGCATTTCTGGGAAAGATGGGGGAAGAAAAGAGGCTGTACAGAGACTGTGTCTGTCTAAATAGATGAGAAAACGTGTCCTTATAAATAATGCCATTGGGAAAGTGATTCTTCCAGCATACAGCTCTCTACAACTGTTTTTAGATTATTTTAGGAACTCATTACTTTTTCTCAAAGATAAAAAAGATGTTAGAGGAGGGAGCCTTGGTACTTGCATGGATGAGATGGAATATTTAATTTGTGCCTCCCTCAAAGAAAATCTTGTGTTTCATGTTGCTTTGCCTAAAATAACTTGGTAAGATTAATGGGAAATCTCAAACATGATCTGTCTTTCAAAATAATTGATTGTGTGTAATTCAGCATGGAATAAAACTGCTGTCATTTCCCATGGTGGAAAGCTGTCCCTGGCCCTGCCAGCAGTGCCTGTGCCTGCAGTGCTGCACGGCCCTGAGCAGAGCTGGGGCTCTTCCTGCAGAGCTTCCAGGGCTGAGCAGCACTGCTGGGCAGGAATGCAAAAAAACAGATCCACCTTCTTCAAACATGAACTTAAGGCTCTTTATGAATCCTGGGGAGAAACAAGATGACTTCAGCAGTTACTGACATTCTCCAGGATTGCTTTTCATCTCGCTTTCCATGGCAGCACAGCTTCCAGCTGGGGACCCCGAGTGCTGCTGGGGGGAGGATGCCCCAGGGACACCTTCACAAAGGAATGTGAGAGCAGGAGCCCAAACTGCTGAGTGCTTCCTCAGCTTCTGCAAGGCACTGTTGTGGATCCAGGAGTTGCTTTGGGAGGCTGAGACCTCCAGTGCTGCACTGTGATGTTGCTGTGCCCAGCAGGGTTGCAATTGGAATGTTGCAATATGCAGACATGAAACTTGGTGGTGGGGGTGGTTCTGTGCTGCCTTCATCCTAAGGTGAATCCAGCATTTAAAATTAAAAGTAGTTGAAATGCCCTTGGGAGCAAGCTGGCATGTGGGATGGTTTCTGCCTAGCAAAGAAAGGAAGGGCAGGGCTGGATAGCTGCACAGTAAATCTCTTTGTTGCGGTCGCTGTATATCCACCCTATAGAGCCACGCCGGCTCACTTCTCTTTGGTGATGGTCCCTCTGTATTTCTGCTTTCCTCTGTTGCTTTGTGCCTCTGGCTGTGCTGGTGAGGTCAGAGGGCTGTGCCTGCTCCTCGGCCAGCTGCTGCTGCTGTTGGCAGGGCAAAGCCACGCAGACGTGTGCTCCTGCTGCTTCCAGCACTGGGTGCTTATATAACCATGCCTTCTTCAGAATTTCTTTTGTTACTATGGAAGTAAACTATTCAATAATTGAAGCAGGTGACTCCTTTCTAAGAGACAAGCCTTCAAAAGAATTTCGTTCTAGCAGGCGATTGTCAAGTTTCTGTCCTTAACCCTTTTTTCTTTAAACAGGAAGAAAATGAGCCTGAAATCTGAACGCAGAGGGATTCACGTTGATCAGTCAGAGCTCCTGTGCAAGAAGGGATGTGGTTACTATGGCAATCCTGCTTGGCAGGGCTTCTGCTCCAAGTGCTGGAGAGAGGAATACCATAAGGCCAGGCAGAAACAGATTCAAGAGGACTGGGAGCTGGCAGAGCGGTAAAGAGCCCTCTTTATTCCTTCATCTTTCACAGAAGGGTGACTGTGCTAAGTGCTGTCCCTGTCTCGTGTTCTCTACTGCTGTTTGCTGTGTCTCAGTTTCATCACCAGTTCTCAAATTTGACCTTCCCAGCAGGAATCAAAGTCTGCTTTTTGATGCAAAGCTGAATTTTTATGATGTTCTAATTTAAGAAATTTCAAAAGCAAGTCTGAAGTAACAAATATAAACACCCCCCAACCTCTCAACAAATACTTCGACCTAACTTGCATACTGAGATCTGTAATTCTAACTAGCAGTTGGAAGGGTGAAAATGACAATTTTGATTAAAATTCCTCTGCCTCTGGAGACACAAGTTGTTGTCTTGAATATGGCCAGCACAGTGGTTCTGTGTTTCAGCTACTGCTTAAGAAATAAGTTTGTCTGTGGTCATTCTGTCAAACTGCAGAGTTAAGCCCAAAGGCATCAAAGCTTTCGCTTTAATAACTTGAGCAATTCTAATTTGTTGAGTAGCTGTTCAGCAGGGAGATGCTAGAGGAGCAGATAAGCTGTGATTGTTTGCTGCACTGAACAGACAGGCTTTACAGCACAGAGATGCAGCTCCTGCCTCGAGATGACATCATGCAGGATCATTTGTGGGCCATTCTGAGCTGGGTGGGAGCTTAACGTTGCCCAACCTTTTAGCAGCTTGAAGAACAATATAATTGAACCCATTTTAATCCTCTTGCATAAGAAGAATAGTAGCCGTGGAAGGATGAGTGTGTTTCCTCCTGCTTTGGTACATGAAAAGAGGCTTGGTCTTTGCACAGCACCCAGCAGTGTTGCAGTGAAGACGTTTGCCCCGTTTATTCAAGCAAACATGTATTTCTGACTTTGACAACAAGTTTTGACAGCAGTAATCCATTTCTCAGAATATCTTGAGATTGTGGCAGGGCATTTCTCTTGCTTAGCTGTGTGCATTCGTTATCTTCAGTAAGATGATAAGGGAAGATGACTGAATGTCTGTAAATGGAAAGATATGGTAACAGCTGATAAGAAAGAGGGCTTGTCTCAATATAGCCAAGGCATATTTGGGCTTGAAAGGGGATCCTGTGTTGGTTGAAGACATCTCCAAACAGAAAATACTTTGAGTAATACACAGTGAAAGCCCCCAGACTAGGACACAGGCAGGAAGGCTGATGGTTGGAAATGCTTCTTTCCCTTCACCTCTACCTCTGTAGAATTCAGAGTTGTGACACTTAAGGAAGGTGACCATTCTTATACTTTAGACTCCTTCATTTTGACATTACTATTTTATCATCCCTGGCTGTTTTAAGCCTCCCTTCATTTTCTCTCTTACAACACGGAACGAATGGATTTGGTGTAGTGAAGGGATGTGTGAGAGGAAGCTAGAAAGGAAGGTGGGCATAGAGGAGAACTGGCATGTCAAAGGAGCAATTAATTTATTGCACAGGAAATAAACTTATTTGTGCTGGCATTAAGCAGTTAAATTGTACCTACATCTTTCTAATCCCAGGCTTCAGCGTGAGGAGGAAGAAGCATATGCCAGCAGTCAGAGTACCCAGGGGGCACAGTCACTGACCTTTTCAAAATTTGAAGAGAAGAAAACCAACGAGAAAACACGCAAGGTCACTACTGTGAAGAAGTTCTTCACTGCTTCCTCCAGAACAGGAGCTAAGAAGGGTAACTTTTCCTCTTTGTTTTTAATGGTTCTGTGCAATGTGAAGTCAACAATTATTTTTGGCAGATGTATTGTCCTGAAGGCAGTGTAATGCTCTGTGAATTGACTTCAAAAAGTTGGAATAATGATGCTACTTGGGAGCAACTGCTGTATATAATATCTTAGTGAAATCACAGAAAAATGTGAGCTCTTTGGTGATGCTGAACTGCACTGCTGAGTGGAAGTACTCGTTTGTATGATTGTGTGATGCCATGGTTTAGGACTTGCAGATGAACTCTTTCTGAAGAAAGCAGAAAAAAAGGTACTGCCTGTCAGTCATGGGGAACAAACTGGTGTGTGTAAGTGCCATAGAAATGCTGATACAAAGCATCAAGTGGTGCTGCTCTGATTTATCACTTCAGCAGCCTTAACAGGAAAACTGGAATGCGTGAGCACGGTGCCTTTAAATGAAAATAAATGTGAAAGGAATCTTGTAGTAATTCTGTGTATGTGGATGGTGAATATCATGTTTGTAGTTGGCTGAATGTTTATTCTGGAGCAGGTGTACGAGTAAGAATGGTTGCTCGCACTCGTGCCATTCCATGGCAATATCTTACATGGGCAAAGATTTTAACTATTAGACCATGGAGGAGGAAATCCAGAAGAAAAAAATTGACATTAATGCATCTTAGCCTTATAGGTGATGCACTTCCTTAATAAGAAGTTTTAAATACGTCTGGGTTTCATCTTAGAATTTGTCTCGGTATGTAAGCAGCAGATGGCAAAATGAGGCATTCAGCTATGTATGGAAACCTTTTTTTTTTTACATTCATTCTTCTCATTTCCCATATTTTCTTTTTTTTTTTTGTTTTTATCCCATTCACCGTCTCTCCTGATTTGCTCCGGCTCTTGGTGTCTCGCTTCCTTTTGCATTTATTTCAGTGGATCAAGAGAAAGTCGTTAAGCAAGGACAACTTGGGAGGGAGCGAAATGCTGATAACATTCTCAGGGATTTGAAGGAGATTTTTACTCCCTCCTGGGAACTGGCTTCCCCTACTGAAGGTAATGCAGCACAGCTTGAGCAAGCTGTCTGCTTGGTTTTAGTAAGCTTACTCTTTAGCTGGGCTTTGCAAAATACCAACTAGGGTTGTGCCAGTTATAACTTGTGCTGTCAAGTACAAAAAGCAAGTCTAGAATCTTCAGCTGAAGCTTCCTTGTGCTCTACCTTAGCCTGACATCTGAAGGATTATGAAGTTTCAAAAAAATACGTTTTGTAAGAAGTTGCTGGATCTCGTGCTGCTTCCTATTTTTATCAAAAAAATAATTCCAGGTTGCCTTTATAAATCTGGTTATAAAGTACTTCCATTTAAGAATTCACACTTCGAGAACTTTTACATTCTTGAAACATCTCCAGGTGTTTGTTATTAAGAAGACAGTTTCACATCAAGAGAACATGTACTAGTTTTATTTAAACAAAACAAAAACAAAACAAAACAAACAAAAAACCCCACAACACACCAAAACCTCTGATGTGAACAGCTTTTTAGGATCTTGTCCTGTGTTGTTTGTTTGCAATGTTGTCATGCTGTGCCTACTAAAAAAATGTGAAGATGTACATGCCAAAGGACATGAAGATTCTGAACATACCCATGCAGTAAAGCTAATAACACTTTATATTTACTGGGACTCAGATCCACAACCATGGCACAACCATAGTGAATCACTGGAGTGCTCATGTTCTGCTGTGACAAGTGGCATCATGGTAGAGTGCCTTGAGAAAGATTTGAATAGAAATAATGTTTATTCTTTATAAAAGATGATCCTTTCTTAGCTCTTCCTGAACTCTTTCCTTTTGGCAGATTTCCTCCAGTAGGTTCTCTTGTTCAAATGGAATCTCTTTCCTGCAAGCTGCTTCTTTGTAGTTAGACTTTCAGAGTACATGACAAAGCTGAAAACATTTTGTTGCTGAAGCTACATTGGTTCCTGCAGACTTTAACAATCAGTTCATATTGTACAGATTCATGTTCCTTAGATCAGGATTTCAACACAGAAATTAGTGAAGTTGCAGTATTTGAGTAACTACGTGTAGTTCTTGTTGTGACTAAGACACTTCATTCTAACAGTCAGTTTTTCTGATGCCCATGTTAGCAGCAAGCTGCCTCAGTGGTCTGCATCTTTCTAGTACCTGCTCTAAATCTGAGCCTAAAAACTACATATCCATATTCCATAAGCAGAAATAGCAGAAATAGCAGTTCATTAGTTTTATAATATAGTGAGATCAGTGTTGAAATAAAGTGGATCTTCGGTAGTTCTTTGAAATAAAACCACTAATTAACTGTCAAAAAAAACCTTAGAATTCTGCCCTTTCCAAGGTGGACCTGCTTTCTCTGTTTATTATTTTGAAGTGATGCTCTCTACCTACTGCTTATGTAATATTAAATGTGACAAAATTAAATCAACAGTAATTCTTGCCCCTTCAGCTGGAATACCGTACAGGCATTCTGCTTTGAATCTTAGTTGTAAAGAAGACTGGAGGAAATTCTCTGAAGAAGTGTTTTACAACTAGAAAGGAGGTTGATTTGCACTTTTATCTTGATCACTACAGTTGGAATTTAAATATCTGTAAAGCCTTCTACGTTCCTAGCACTGAAATAACATAAATGCTCTCATGGTACCTGACCAAATCATCATCCAGAGAAGGTTATGCTGAAACCTAGAGGCCCTACCAAGCCTTGTGCTCTGGTCAAGTGATGTGTGTGTGTTAGTCATGGCTCACAGAGCTTTGAATTTACTGTAGTGCTGTGTCTCTTTAAAAACAAGTAACAAAAACAAAGTAGAAATAAGAAAAAAAGCAACCAGTAAGTTACTTGGGTTCCAGTTAAACATACCAACTTACACCAATTCCATTTATTTTCTTTTTCTTTGGAGTTCTGCATGTGTGCTTGTTGAAGCAAGGAGCTTTTGTTGTGCATGTTAGTATGTGCAGGTTGAAAGATATGTTTGTATCCCGTTGATTGTGAATGTTTTCATGTTTTCTGTTTCTTTGCTGCTTGCTGTTCACCATGTTCATTTACATCATCTCTGTTCAATCCTTCATTTTGAGCAGTGTTGGCTGGCAAGTTGAAAGGTGGGTGAACTACAGCTGGGTAGGGAAGGTATTGGATCACTACAACCAACTTCCAACGTGTACCTTGGAAAATCAGATGTGTTTGTGGAAAATCCCTGTGGCTGCAACTCTGTAAACTTGCATCCAGTGCTGTGTGCAATCTGTGTTCCTGCCTCCTTGAGAGCCAAGCACGTTGTTCCTTGAACAGATGCTTCTGCTTTGCAGAGATGCAAACAGCAGTGTTCTCCTTTACGCTGCAGGTGTGACCCTGTGGCTCCTGCTGCCTCTCCAAAGAGAGGTTGCTGTGTTTGCACCATCCTCGTGCTCCCATTCCTTGTCTTGTGCTGCTGCTGGTGCTCCTGTGACCTTTTAGTAAGCCAGTTTGGGACCTAATTCAGCTGAAAACCCCATAGGAAAGATTTATTTCTGGCTAGGACTGCCCTGAGTTGCTACACCCCGAGCTAATTCATGAGCCCGTGGAATCAGTGCTTGTGTTGGTGGAAGCACAGGAGTGGAGCAGGAATTTGAAGGTGGGGGAGAATGGAAGTGGGACCACTCCATTAGTTTAAGTTGCTGTGGAATCCCATCAGGAGGCCTTGATCTTATATGGAGGGATCTTAGCTAGGAATGAAAACGTAAGAAACCTGACAACAAACAAATTGCTACAGTAGTTTGCTAATATAAAAAGGCCATCAGTGTAAATGGGTACGTGACTGTGAATGTTTCACTTCCCTAGCAAACTGGGTATCTCACTGTTCCATTTAATACTTTCCCAGCATTTCACTGCTAAAACTTGAGAAATGAACTGGTTTTTTTCATCTGCAAGATTGAAGGGGAAAAATCTGAAATTTGAATACATATTAAATGCTTCCTGAATTCATCAGCTGTTGTGAAAAGGCTAATCTGATGTGTGCTGACTTTCCCAGCAGAGATCCAAGAAGCCAAGGCTCCCAGCCCTTCCATCAACAGGCAGGCTAGCATCGAGACAGATCGAGTGTCCAAGGAGTTCATAGAGTTTCTCAAGACATATCATAAACCAGGACAAGATATCTATAAGCAATGTAAATTATTTTTAGACACAATGAATCATAAGAGGGTAAGTGATTTGCATGCCTTTTAGGTAAATAAAATGGGGAAACTGGGGAGAAACAGAGAAAATGCTGCACTTCTTCCAGCAGTTGTTTACATATTGTATAAAGGAGTTTTCAGCTGATGTCAGGTGAAGATCTAGTGGCAATCTTCAGTTCTAATGCGTTGCTTTTTGTAGGTTTGGTATGTTATGTGCCCCAAAACTCTCCAACTTCACTATCTTGGACATCTTAAGAGGAGAACTTTCCTTTGCATCCCCTCCAAACAATAGTTCTGAAAGATAAAAATGTCTGATGGACAAGCAATCTTCTAGATAAATGTGATTTTGGAAAATGATACTCTGTTACATATTCAGTTTTTAGATACCATAACTAGAAAATTGTAAGTTCTCAAAAATTACATAATCATAAGTCTCAGAAATTAGAAAGATAGAAAAGGGGATGTGCAGGTTGTACTGTACTTTAGAGAAAGGGGTTGACTTGACTTTTTTTTTATAATAAGAAATAAGGGATATATCCTCTTTCTCCATATAAAAACTTAATTGCTCTTGAAAGATTAATGTATCTGTAGTGCCACCTATGGTTGAAATGAGGCAGTATTCAGCACCTTTTTTTCCCCTTACCTTTCCTATTTAATAGGTAGCTGCTCAAATGATATCCTCAAATTCAGCTGGAAATTAAAAGGGGATTCAGAAGGAACTTTACATGCTCTCTGTTTTGAAAGCATCTTAAATTTTTTATTTCTTTACTTCTAGAACTGATTCATTCTGAGCACAGAGTTCGTAACGAGAGTGAATTATGTTTAGTTTTAAACATTTAAGTTGCTCTTAGTTACCTGCTTCCTTGGTTGTGCTAGTCAGAGAAGTCTTTCTCAAAACTTAGAATTTGCTGTTACATATGAACCAGGCATGAAATGCAGCACTGCTGCCAGAGCTGAGACTTCACGTTCAAGCTGTCTTGGTTTTGGCCTTAATTTTCTCTTCTTTTTTTGTTGTTGTTGTTTTAAGTTAATGTTTTATGTTGCCATTTAATAATGAAAAGTGACTCAATTAGTAATGTTAATTTTAACCCTTCAAACCTCTGTTCTGTTCTTCAGTAGCTCAACTAGTTAATGCCCAAAGGACAATATTATTTCACAAACAACGTGATTATATTTCATAGTAACTTTATTACAGGTGTTTACTGTATAGATATTCTTTCAAATTTATAATTTATAATTTGGTTGTTTTTTTGGGGGGGATTTTCCTTGGTATACCTCATATCATCTTTAAAAAGTTAGAGACAAAATAGGGAGCAAGATCAGAGATGTGACTGGGGAAAATGGCATTGCACCTCTATAGTTTTCATCGCTAATACATTTCTTTGCACAACAGCTGTGTAAGCCTTTCACAAGTTAAGGAGCCAACCTTAGTTTCTCACATTTTTGAGTATAATGTAGCCAACATAAACACCTCTGAGGAGGATATATTTGCATTCTCAGACTGTTACTGCAGCTGGACACTTGCCATCAAAGGCATTGCTGCCATTTCTTCCACACGTGCACACTTAATGTTCTGTTACAGGACTTAAGTATCGAGGAACAATCTGAATGTGCCCAGGACTTCTATCAAAATGTAGCAGACAAATTACAGACACGCTGGAAAGGTATCACGTTCTTTTTTCTCACATCTTAGAGCTGAAAAAGCAACACTTGGAGGGTAAAGCTGCTTGTATTTTCAAGTAAAAACAAAGCATTCCTGACCACACCTCAGAAATACTGTTAACAAATTTTAGTCCCGTAGCTGAAACTATTCTCTGCAGACCATTTCTGCAGTTTTACAATCTAAATTACTTGGTTTTACGGGTTTTCTTCAAGCTCTCAGTTAAGTGTGGTTCAGTTGTTTTCATTTCCTGTTTTAAATTCAGTGCTATTTGTTTAGAACTGAGGTTGGATGTGTAGCCTCAACCCAATTAACAGGCTGTGGTCCTTACATTGCTCTGCAATGCACAAGAAGCCAACGAGAGAGGAGTCTGCTGTTGCAGTCTCCTTTACTGTGTCTGGTATGTAAGTGGCACAACTTACACATACTTAGGGTTTGTTTTTAGAGATGTAATTAGGCACAGAGGACTTGGAGGACCTCACTGGACTTATTCTCAAAGACCATGCTTTTCAAGAAATATTCTTGTAAGCTACAAGCAGCTGAACCTAATCTGTAGGCTGAATGTGCTGAATGAATGTGCTTCATTGTGAACCTGTGCATGTACTGGTGTGTCATTGTGGTGTTCTCACCATTATGGTTTTACTTCTGCTCTAAGAGTGAAAATACTCCCAAGTGTATCAGTTCATTATCAACTCAAGAATGTTATATTACTTGGCTCAAGTCAGTGGTGCTGATTTAGTCAGATTATCATCAAACTGTATTAAATCTTACAAACAATCCTGGAATACTGTGTTAACTGTGCTGGGGGTGGGGGATTTGTACCTTCCAGTGCCCCCTGAGAAAGTTGAGAAAGCAATGGATCAGATTGAAAAATATATTATGACTCGACAGTATAAATATGTCTTCTGTCCTGAAACAACTGATGATGAGAAGAAGGATCTTGCTGTCCAGAAGAGAATCAGGTAAGCCTTGTAAAGAAAAACAGCTGAGTAATGCACAGTCCTGTCAGTGGGCTCTCAGTCAGACATGTTACAAGTTTGTAGCTGTGCACGTAAAAATGGCAGGCTTTGTAACCAAAAAGTGTTAGAAGCATTTTGTTTAAGAAATAGAAGGAATTAATAAAATGAATAATGAAAGCTATACTACACTAGGAAAACTAATTGGTGTGCTTTTGTTAAATTAAAGCAAAAAAGGATTTTTTTTTTTCTGAAAATAGTAAATTACTTCAGTGGAATAAACTGGCTTATAGCTGGACTAGTGCCTCGCTTTCACAAAGCACTCCTTGTGCACTGAATTCAAGAAGAAGCTGGCTTCGAACACCTGAATGTCACTGGCACAGAATAGTTGAACTTTTTTTTTTTCTTGTTACAGGGCTTTGCACTGGGTAACTCCACAAATGCTTTGTGTTCCTGTCAATGAAGAAATTCCAGAAGTCTCTGATATGGTTGTAAAAGCAATTACAGGTTTGCGAATGATAAATTTTACAGTTTTAAATCTCAAATCTCCTGGTCAGAGAAATTTTTTGCTGACTTCAGTAATGGGCCCAGGCTTTCAGCTTGGTAGTAGTCTTTGTGATGTTGGGCTGGTTTGTCATCTGTGAAGCAGGAATAACTTCACTGTCAGAGAAGTGCTTGGGCTTACCTAATCTATTTGGGATGCTTGGACTGAGCCAAGAAAAGATTAAATGAACAGATACCTTTATGGATCAGCAAGATTAAAAAAAAATAATAATAATGCAATTTTTAGTACTGTATCCTACTTGAGTGGCTGATTAAAGTGGTTTGTTGATTTGAGAACTTTTCTATCTTACAGATATTATCGAGATGGATTCAAAGCGTGTCCCTCGTGATAAATTGGCATGCATCACCAAGTGCAGCAAGCACATCTTTAATGCTATAAAGATAACAAAAAATGAACCAGCTTCTGCTGATGACTTTCTTCCAACGCTTATATACATCGTTTTGAAGGGGAACCCACCCCGTCTGCAGTCCAACATCCAGTATATAACACGCTTCTGTAATCCAAGCAGGTTAATGACAGGAGAAGATGGCTACTATTTTACCAATTTGGTAAGTGCAGGAATAGTGTTGACACCTTATACAACAAGATTGTCTTTTATTTAGATATAGGAATTTCCAGTAAATGCAAACATGGCTTAACATTGTAGAAGGAATATTAAAACAACTCTTCAAATAGTGCTTGAAGTTGTTTAGGGTACAGCAAGTTCTTTGGCTGTATATCTCCTCTCTCTTCCTTCTCAACTTTCCAAACCAGACAGTGTTCTGCTCTTTACAATATAAAGCCCTTTATTGAACAGTCTGGTGCTAAGACTTAGGTATGTTTTTATTCTGTAAGGAGATAAGTACTGTCTATTCCTAAAATTCTGGGTGTGGGCAGTGCAGATGTTAGAGATGCAAGGTTCCCCATGTCAGCCCATGAGAGTTTATCTCATGAAGGGACTGCAGAATTAGGTCCTGGAGGTAAACAGACTTTAAAAACCTTCTGTTGGAGGCCTTTATCTGTGTGCTTGTTTGTATTAGAAAGATAATGATTGTGAACTACTTGGCTTCTCTACATTTCATCTTAAAGCAGTACTTGGGGAAAGTATGTAGCTGAGTGAGATACTTGGAATGTTAAAGATTCCTTTCAGTAGGAGAAGAGCGTTGATGAGGTAAGGTAGGAATGTTGAAATGCCTTTTTTCAGAAAATGGAGAGAACATACCAGATCTCTGATCAGCTTATTCAATATTAATATAGTGCTTTGTCCTAGTTATCATGTCTTGTTCTTTCTCATCTAACCTCCAAAATGCAGTGACCCTGTGGTTTGCAGTGGAAGTTATTTAGCTGAAATGATTGGTGTCTTCCTGTATCATTGACTTCTTCAAACTTTGGAGAGGAGAGAGAGTCCTGTGAACTCTCTGATAGAGCTGGCTTCTTAAAAAGCTCTTTAGGATTGATCTGTTGAGGCATAAAATAACCAGTTTTTGGACTAACAACAGGATGAAAAAAATAAAACAGGTTCCAGTCTGTAGCTCACAATGATACTTTCTCTATTTTGTTCCTAGTGCTGCGCTGTGGCCTTCATTGAAAAACTGGATGCTCAGTCTTTAAACCTAAGCCAAGAGGATTTTGATCGTTTTATGACTGGTCAGACATCCCCGAAGAAGCAAGAACCTGACAGCTGGTCACCTGATGTGTGCCTGGGTGTAAAGCAAATGTATAAAAACTTAGATCTCCTGTCTCAGTTGAACGAGAGACAGGACAGAATTGTCAGCGAAGCCAAGAAGCTTGAGAAAGACCTAATAGATTGGACTGATGGAGTTGCAAAGGAAGTCCAAGATATTGTTGAGAAATATCCATTAGAAATAAAACCAAAAAACCAAGCCTTAGCAGCTATTGACTCTGAAAACGTGGAGAACGACAAGCTGCCCCCACCACTGCAGCCTCAGGTTTATGCAGGATAATTATCAGTGTTAACTTTGAAGAGCATCCTTATTCTCACCCAGTACTATCTGCTGCTTGGAAAGGGAAGTAAATTCAAGGCTAAAAATCAGATGAGCTTAAATCAGTACATTTTTAAAAGTACATTTTTTGGTTAAGTGTAATAAACTGTATTTATTTTAGTCGATTAGATTTCTATTAGGCTTTTGTGAGTTTTTGAACTGAATTTCAATTTTCTACACAAACCAGTGTAATTTTTAAGGAACACTAGTCCACTGACATCTTTCCTGAAAGCTTCCTTGTAGGCATGCACTTAAACTTTTTTAATAATTAGTTCATCTTAAAGACTTCAAGTTCCAGCTGAAACTTGAAAGATTGCCGATGTTAGTTTGGTTTATTCTGTAGCTGTAAAGATGAAAAATATCTTGTACAATATGTAAAATTGTAAATAGATTTAAAACCTGATGTCTCAGTTGTGCATGACATCTCGTGTGTTAGTGGAAATGATATGAAAGTGTTTGTATTAGCACATTTTGGTTAAATCACATGGCAGTATGAAGACAAGTACACCGTTAGTCTTTCAATAAGCTGGATGGTGTAACTGAGGAATTAGAGAGGGGGTTCTTGTAAGGATTTGAAGACTTCCTCCTCCTGTCAATCTGCTCTGTTTAAAAAAAATTAAAAAAAAAAAAAAGCATCATCTAAAACATGTCATTTCTTCATGTAAACATTCTCTCTGGTTTGTCAGCACACCTGATAGCCTTGCTGGTAGCACTTTCGTAGAGAGTGTTGAGCCAGATTTCAGAAATAGGATGGAATGCTTTTAATAAAAACTGCACAATGTGGAACAAAAAAGTGGAGGGAAAGAGATAATTGTGCCAAAAGTAGCTTTTTTTTTCTGGCATTGCCTGGTAATTTCCATCACTGGACTAGGTCTTGATTGCTTTTTTGACAATCCTGGTTGATAAATAAGTTCATGTAATTAGAGGCTGCTTTTTAGCAGAAGTATGAGCCATGGCTCTGAGCAGAAAAGTGCACTTTATTTTCACAAAACATCACTCTTCTGATCTTTAGCAACCCTCTTTAGCAAGGGAAATTGCCTTGCTGAAGTACTGAACATCGAGAGAATTATGGCTCTGTGTCGCTGAAAGTGTAGATCAGTGTATTTCAAATTAAGAACCATTCACTCCACAAAAAGTAACCTCTTGCGATGGAACTTTTTTATGCCAGTGAAACATTTTATATATCATTTTAATGTCTCAGTTAATCCACTCTGCCCTGACTTGTTAGTGTACCTGAGATATCCAGCGCAGAGCTACTTAGCTAGAACTGCTCTTAAGCAATGTTAAATTCTTACCAGGAAGGAGGAAGGTGTCTACCTCTATCTTCCACTGCTTTAAAAACAGATGATTTCAATTTGCACTGCAATAACTTCAGACCAAAACTGTGGTATGTTCCTTTTTGTCAAATGTACTTTGCTGTATGAACTATGCATTCCTAGTGGTTCAGAGATAACCAGTTACTCAGAATTCCCCCGATAGGTGAAGCAGTGAGCTACTTGGATGACCATAGGTTGGATTATTTAATATATTCATGTGCCACTTGCCCAAATTGCTTAGGATCTGACCAGGGCTTGCAGTAAATAATACTGCAGAGTATTTGGTTTATAACACTAGGTGCTAATTCTGATATCCAGGTACACGGGCTTTCTGGAGGGGTGGAAATTAGCTGTTGTGTAAATTGCCATGTTTAAATAAAAGTGTGTACATTATGCCCTTGTTAACGAGTTCCTAAAAATGTCGTCACTGGGTTTTGTTATGGTGTTAATGATTAATGTGAATATAATTGTGACTGGTTCTGATTTATCTGTGTTTGGGGAGAGAGAATTCTTAGTCTTTGAAGTGCAAGTCTGGGTAACAATGTCTTTTTCTTTGCAGAAAGTTCATTGTAGTGGTTAAGTACTTAGGAATGACTTGCCTGTTGCGTTGTAACTAAAGTATCCCTAATTCTATGCCATCTTGTTATCAAGCCACTGAAGTGGGAGTGGTTTTGGCAAACAAATCCTCCAAATCCCTGTAAGGCAGGCGGGGTGGATTTCCATCGTCCATCTAAAAGATAGCAAGCAGGAGTGGAGCTGCTGTGCAGCCCGGGCAGCAGCAGCTCTGGAAGCACCTCTCACAGGAGCTTGCATTCCAGTGCTGGAGTACCTGGACTGCTGCAAGACCTTCTCAGTATTTTAGGAGGTGAATGACCTGTCTGTAGGTAAAACAATAAAATGTCTCACTTAAAACTAGGGGAGTTCAGTTGCCATGGTAATAACTGCAGAATACCTTTCCAGTGTTTAAAATGCAGAATGGACAAACCATGATGCACAGTGTGCTGCGAGGCAGAGGTGCTGAGCTGGAAGATGCCACCGTGAGATGAGGAACCCTCTCGTATGCACTGCCAGGTGGGGTTGGTGCTGGGCATCACTGTGGTGTGAGATGCTCTGGTCCCACAGATTGAGATAAGGTACAACTGGAGACTGGGATGGAAAGTTCTGTGTTGTGAGATAGCTATGAACAAGTTAGGAGTGACCAGGAGAGTTTAACTGAAATGCTGACTTAAGGTGAAGTGGCATAAGGGCTGCTGAGCTTTGGTAACGGTCACAGTACCAGAACTTTTGTTTTTTTTTCCCCAACAGCCACCACTAGTTCTGTGTTACTGAACATGAAGACTGCGTCTCATTACCAGCAATCAGAATTTGTTGTATACTTTGCATGTGAGCTCCCTGTTCATTTTGCTGTAGTAAAGAACCTCCTCTGGAGTAAGTACTGCTCAACCAAACTGTACATCTTCGGTTTTGCTTAGCAGTTATGAAATTAAACCAATTCTTCTACCAGTTACCATGAGCATTCAGCTGTGGTGTGGTGTGTACTGTCTCCGTGTGGCTGCACATCTGCTCCAGGTAGGGAGGCACGGAGGCTGGTGTGCAGCTAGTGCTATTGAACAGCAATTCTGAAGTGTAAAACCCTTTGGGGGGAAGCAGCAGTGTTCTGTCGAGTAGAGAACCCAGCCCTGGGGGCTTATGCTGTGCCGGGCGGGGGTGATGGGGTGGTGGTGAGGTGGGTACGGTCCCCTGATCCCAGCTCCCTGCCCCCCGTGCTGGGTTTGCTCCCTGAAGGCTTTAGGGATTTTCGGTGCTGTCAGGTATGGGACACCTGAAAATAACTGTATGAGTTTTTTTCTGGGAAAAAGTGGGGGAGGGGGAGTGGTTAGGAAATGTCCTCCTTCAGGGACATAACAAAAACACGGTTTTGTGGCAGTGACCTCACCAAATGTCTTTTTTTTTTTTTTTTTTTTTTTTCCCCAACACCTTGGGCAAATCCTCCCCAGGGCTGCACCAACACCGTGCAGGCCGTGAGGGGAGGGAACCGGGGAGCAAAAAGGGGAGCAGCGGCCTCCCTGCATGCGGCACGGCGGTGAACTACCACCGTTTTCCGGCCGTGGAGCGTTTATTCGAACCTCCGGGCGCTGCGGCCGCGCTGAGGGGACGCGG
>WBMW01001210.1:89399-100573 GCA_013396635.1 Penelope pileata | reverse complement strand
TTCTGTGATTCTATGATTAAGTTGCTATACAAAATCTACAATTAATTTGTTAAGTGTTCTGCTTTTGGATGGAAAGGCTTGTGTCTTTGTTGTTGTTGATGTTTGTTTGTTTGTTTTAAAAATATACTTGTGGAAAATAATTCACTTCTCTAATATGCCTCCTTTTATTTCATTTTAGCACAATTGTAAAACATACGGGCTAAAAGACAACCTTCTGCACACTGGCTTTATTCCCAGTATGGAAGAGCTTCACATTTCAAGCACGAAGAAAGGGAGAAGCTGTTTTCTGGAACACCTTGAACCCACTGGTAAAAAGAAGGGTAAAAAGAGAGCTTTCTTTTTTTATAGGACTAAGGTGACACAAAAACTGTTAATTTTGAAAGAATTATGACAGAATTATGCTTTAATATTTTGAAGTTTTAGAAAATACATGTTGTGTTTTTTATCAACTGACCTAAGAATTCAAATCACCCTAAGACATGCTGAGCCGCATTCAGGTTGGAATGCTTTACATAGGATAACTCATCTTTAAAGTATCACTGCTTATTTCCAAGAAATGTGCTTACACGAGGATTTCTAAAAAAAAAAAAATGGTAGTTTAGCAGAAATAGCCACAAAGCTAATGATACAGCATTACTTAAATTGTCAGCAATTATCAGCACACATCTTACACTGATATTAGAGGTAGTGGCATCACATACATGGAGTATATATGCATACAAACATAAACTTCTCCCTTACTTGGGGCTTTGTTCCAATAGAAAGTAATTCCAATCTTTTTCTTGGAAATTGTTTCAGATCCTCCTGAGAAGTTTTTGCTTCAAAGGCATTCCAAATTATAACAAAAGAAAGTGGGACATTTGCCCAAAGTTTGGGGAAAAAAAAAAAAAAGATATTTAACTTCATAAATGATCTCTTTTTAAGTTTCTTCTCATATACAGAGGGGGCAGCCAGATTTGTTTGAGGACTAATTTTCAAGAATTACCTTATTCCACATTCTGGAGAAAAAAATCAGCCGGAATCTTTTCTGAAGTAGCCTTACATGTTAACATTGAAATAAGTACATATACAATATTGATATGAATTAAACAGGAGTGCCTTCTACGGATATTATACTTAACATTATTTTTTCATAACTTTATTAAACCAAAATCTCTGACAGTTTTAGAGGTTATGGCATTTTCTTCTGAAGATCTTTGTTGTTAAAGTGTTGTTTAAATAACTGAAATAATGTAGAATTGTCATGTTGAACTTTCATTAAAAATGTTTCTTGAGACAAATTTTTTCATATTGGTAAGTCTAAAGGAATTTCAAAATCTATTAGCTCCCATTATGATGGTGTTTGACTTTTAAGATGTAATAATTCATCCATTCTTCCAAGATTGAAAAATCTAATTCATAAGTTTCCTTTTGTTCCAAAAGATTTGCTTACTAATGACTGTTGTGGTATGACCCAGCAGATAGCTAAGTCCCACACAGTTGTTCACTCGCCCTCCCCCCTCCCAAGTGGGATGGGGGAAAGAATTAAGGAAAAAAAATGGTAGAACTAGAGGGTTGAGATAAAAGCTATTTACTAAGACAGCAGAGAGAATAAAAGAAATAACAGTACATACATATATATAATAAACAATAGATGATACACGAAGCAAGGGACCAACGACCGATCCCCAGCCAGCCAGCAGCCCCTCCCTCTGAGAGACTGCCCTTCCATAAAAATCACATAGTGTTTTATGGTATGGAATAGCTCTTTGGTCAGTTTGGATCAGCTGCCCTGGTCCTGTCCCCTCCCAGTTCCCGGCTCCTTATGCCTCCTAATTGCTTCACTGAAGGACAGAATATGTCCTTGGCTCTGTTCAACAGTGCCAGGTGTTATCAGTTTTGTTTTTGTTCTGGGACCAAAACATAGCTTCATACCAGACACTATGAGAGAAGTAACTTCTGCTAGAAACTAAGACAATGACTGAATAGTTTCCCTCTTTTTTCCATCTATTGCTTTAGCCTGCTGCAGGTTTTCAAGGAAGATGCAGACTATCTTCATGCTTTAACACATACCACTACACAGATTGACTGCTGATCAGTTATAGAAATTAGGGAAATGTGCCTCATAGGTGATTTATGGTACACAGAATTAAAAACAAGTCAAAATACAAAATTCAGAAAGCAAGCCAACTGAAATATTACTGTCATATGTATTATCTCTTCTACTCAAGTAAGTTAAATCAAAGCACAGCATAAAAGTAATGAAAACACTGATGCCATGGGAAAATCGAAGAAGTTAAAGTGCTCAATAAGACTGTGTCATTCATCACTTCTCTAATTCTGTGGCATGTGGTCATTAACAGCTATTTTAAGAAAAATAAAATTTTAGACAGTACAGAGTCATGAAAAAAAAACTTGTCATGGATATAGAAGACAAAGCGCTTGTGTCAGAAAAGGATAATAACAAAATGAAGATGCAAAAAGGATAATCAAAGTGGATGATTACTTGATTGTGTTAATAGTATTTACATTACAACTAAGAAATCTGGCCTGCAGGAAATTATACAGTATTTCAGCCGTTAACTCTTCTGTCTGTCTCAGCAATGAGTCTAAAACTATTTTCTTTTTCAATTTTATTGAGTACCAAACAGTATGTCCTAAGATGGGTTACTATCACAGATAGTCCTGTTACGATAGCAGGCACTAGAGTTTTGGCTCAAGCAGAAAACTGTGCTCCTTCTGAACTGGTGTATGTATCTATCTCCATTACACATTACTGCCAGTATTTACAGAGGTGCTGTAAGTCTTTTGCAAAGAAAATTTGAAAGGTGTTTACTCTCCATATTTTCATGTCCTGGAAGAGTAATATATACTGGATGTATTAAGAGACATAAGAGAAGCTCTGTCTTATACAAATTAGTCATTGTACAGAAACATTAATGCCCCAAATCTTCTGAATCGTAGTCAGCCATGCATATTGTCTACTGACTGCTTCATTCCTTTCCTGTAATGGTTTCAGATCTGTCTTACATTTTGATTGCCTTACGTTTTCTCTCTGTGCCATCACATATCATTTTCTTGTTTTGTAATGAGTACATTTTCCTGTAAAGGATGTTTAGTGCCATTGGCGATCAAGGCTTAATTGCATCATGCATTGAAAATAACCCAACAACATAATTACTCCTAATTACAGCTACTTCTGTCATTTGTCTTTGCTTGAATTACTATATCAAAACCGTACCATATTGTATTTCTTTTCTTCTCTGTCCGGTACTGCCATTGTACTGGACACCACTGACAGATCTCCTTGTTGCTGTGCATTCTTTATTGTAACGTTGTGTAAAGATTGTTTCAACATATCATAGAGCTCAAAGATGGTCATAAAATTCTGTCACTGACTGATTCACATAATTACAAGGAAGTGACATGAATCACTTTTGAGGAGATGAGAGGTGTAGAAGCCACAGAGGTAAACCTGGTGTTAAGATCACTGGCATAATTCTAAATATTTATGAGGTAAGTGATACAATTCACTGAGGGGTGTAACTGCTTTTTTAAACTTTGAACTCAATCTGCAAGAGTGCATAAGACTATGGCTCTGACTGGTTTTGGGTTTTTTTCCCCATCTGTCTACTCACCTCTCCTACACTATAATGGTGAACTTTTACTTCATTTACCCTGCTTAGTCCTTCACGTGTTTCACATATTGTTAGACAAATTCTGCACAATATTTTCTCTCTGTGGCCACATACTTAACATATATGTATTGTGCATTTGGACCACGTATTTGGTTTTATCTGTACCTGTTGTATAAGGTTGAGATTTTACTCCCTGTTCAAGTACTTACCTCTGAACCTCAAACTAAAACAAGCCACTATTTCCAATTTAAGATTTTATTGGGAATTTCAAATTATTGTACTGTTGCACAGGGGCAGTTGTAAGCCTCTTTAATATTTCTGCAAACAATATGTCTTGTTCTTCATCTAGACAGCTGAAAAAACATATTAGAGTGAATTTATAATTTTGAAGAATACATAAATATTATGACAAAGAGGGAGTGTCCTGCTCCAATTATTGGAGTGAGGGGAGATTCTTTAATATATACCCGGAGTGAGATTGAGACACAAACAAGGTCAAATGTTGTCTGACCAGTTTAATAGAAATTCTGGTCATTGAGGGACATGGGGATGGGGAAGCAGGTGATAGTAAAAGATAGGAAGTAAGAGCAAGAGTTATCTATAAGAAGCAGAGATAGTCACCACCACAGATCCCACGCCGTTCTGATAGTCTGAGGAAGTCTTCAGGCCCATAGAGCGAGGGAGCAAGAGCACAGGGGGAGTAGCAGCAGCAGGCTCAAGAGAAACATGCATCCAGAGAAACAGCAGCAGGCTCAGGTGAAGCAGACGTCAGGAGAAGCAGTAGCAGCAGCAGGCCCAGGAGGAAAAGGAGCAAGTATCAGGTCTCGGGCAGCAGGAACCAGACAAGTACCACGCAGGTACAAGCTGTCATTCCCCTCTTCAAGGGGGTCTTCTTGTGCTCCTTTTCGGCCAGCATGGCATTCCTGGGCACCCAGGTATGTCACGTATCACACGAACGGGCACGGACAGGCTTGCACGTCTCCTTCTGTGGTTGCCTCCCTCAAGGTGCCAGTCTGAAAGGCTGCTCGATGGCCGTTTAGCGGCTGCTTGCCTCTCATTGCCCCTGGTCTGCAAGCCTTCGGGCAGCAGGTAGGTGGGCAAACTTTGAGACAAAAGAGTTCTCACAGCACGCTTTGAGACAAAATATAACAGTCTCTTACAGGGAGATAAGAGATATTCAAAATGACAGCTTATTTTTTTTTCCCCTAAAACAGACACTGTGCAACCTCCTCAAAAATATTTTAAAACTTCTAAAGAATTTACAGAATTAATTTGCAAATTCATTTGTCTTAGATTTTCCTGCCTATTCCAGTAATTCTCTCAGGTGATTATTACTCTCTGACATATCTTCTATTTTTTCAGGTTCAGCCTCTTTCCTATCTTCTTTCAGGAGAATATTTTTCTACTCTTATTCATTGAAAAAGAATGTTCTTACATAAAATGTTCTCACTTTCTTTAATTTCTTTTTATTCCAAATACATTTCCTTTTGACACATTTTTCCCCTAATTCCTTTTCTTTAAGAAAAGAAAAATAAATGAGTTCCAGCTTTTCAAATAAAGAGTCTAAAATCGCTCTAAACACACAATTTTGAACTTTATGTTAGCAAAGCTATGACATATGAAGGGTCATTGAAGGAATCAAGTTCAGAGATCTTCATAAACAGATTTTTAAGACAATGTACCAGAACACAGTGTGAATAAGGATCCAGAGTTTAGAAGAAGCTTATTTCTTCCCATGGATGTTCTTCAAAGGTGAGCACCCCACGCACTGGGATGGCAGAAACTATCTAGATCCATTTTGCATGCAAACATTATGGCAACTTGTGGATCAGAAATGCAGCCATCCCTTTCAGTTAAATCCTCAGGTAATAAATGCAAGTAGTCAATTCAAAGGGTTCCACAATGATCAAACAGAATATTTGGTAAGTCACTGTGCACATCAATCAGTATAACAATGAACGAAATAGGGATTAGAGATGTTATAAAGTCTCCTAGATGATACAACAGATTCTGATTCCTTACAAAAGCTGTAAATACATTCCTTTAAAGATTCGTTGGAGAGCTTATAGTAATTATTTTTGACAAGTTGTACTTTTCCATAATAATGAAAAGATGAGGATTATTTTATAGCTTCATTTATAAAATGGTAATATAATTGCCTGCTCCAAGTTCCCCCAGATCTTCTGGCAATCTATTTCACTTAGACAGTGAGAAATGTAAAGATTAATTTAATTTGCCATGAGTCAGTAAATTGTATGGTAACCACTATTTGCTGCTAACAGTGCATTCACAGAAGAGGTCGTTCAAACTTGTTTTGAACTTTTAAGCTACCTCTATGATACTAGATTTTTTCTTTCAAAACAATGAAAAAACAGCTGCCCTACCTCCTAAAGGACACTATATAATCCTGGTCTTTTTCTCCAGAAATGATAGATCTGTCCAGCCTAAAAAAAAATAAGGGGATTAATGTCCATGCTTTTTACTGAAAAAACATAAATATATTTTTGATACTTGATTTAATACAAGGAAAACAATTACTGAGACAAAATAAACAAAGGAACATTGATTTCATCTAGACTGAATGTGCACATAGAAAATTCCAGATGCAATACCAAGAACACAAAAGTAAGGAGATGCTGAAACACTTGTCAGTCCACAGTGTTTCTTGTCTGTATGTACATGTTCTGACACACTTTCATTACACCATCTCCTGTTGTTTTCACCTGTCTTACTCAGCATATAGATGACCTGAACACAATAATTACTCAGTGATGAACTGTCACAACACTCGTGATACATTATCATTACTACCAACCCTACTGAAAGAAAAAAGAGGCCTACAAAAGAAAGTGGCTTGACCAACGTGAAAAATGAAGTCGACAAGCAGAGGAACTGACATTACTTGCAGTAATGTGCCCAAAAGTCTAAGCTACAAAGATCTTGAAAGCCTTGTTACAATTGCTATACTTCAGCACAACTCACTGTTTCAGTAACACAAAGTTTTAAAACATTCTAAGAAATACTGTGAGTTTGTAATAAATATTAGAGGAATACTTTCTTTTGGTTTAGGAAATAAATGCCTGTAAAATAAGTCCATCTTTTAGTATAACTTGAAAAGATATCTCCTCCAAAAATCCCACCATTTTATGAGGCTTTGCAAGCCCACTAAAAAAAATATAAATCAGGCTTTGCTGCATCTCAATATTCATTGTACTTCATTTCTTAGTTAATACACTCCTTACAGATATTTGTATATACAATAACGTCCCAATTCCAAGTCATTACAAGGGCAATTAATCTCCACCAAGCAATACTTACACTCTCCAATACAGGTCTGTGGATGTGTGAAATATTTACTTGATATTGTACTTATTGGTAACAAATATTCATTTCTGATGTTCACTGAAACCACAAAATTATTATATATTTTAAAAGGCTTAGATTTTGTTTGGTCTCACAAACACGCCTGTAAGCTAAATTAGCACATCAATGAAATACAAGGACCATCCAGTCATCTTCTAAGTCAATAGTCACCAATGTTTCTTTGATCACGTACCCTTATCAGTATAATATTTTTGAGTATGCACCCCCAGTATGCATATATTTATTTATGAACCATACAAATATGAGACTGTATTAGTATACTACATACGTTATAAAACATACAGAAAAATAGGAATCAAAAAATGATGAGATAGAGATGAAATAAACATTCTTTTTATCCTAAATTTTATTTATTACTAATAAAAAAATATATTCTTCCTTTAACACAATGAATGACAAGCCCTGGGCTGTGTGCACTCCCATTTTGGAGACCCTTGCTCTAATTAGCCATTCCAATCTGTGCTTGAATATCAGAACCGAAGTACATTTGTGCAGAGCTGTAAAAGTTGTCAAATCTATGTGGCATATAGGTTTCTCTCTGCCTTTGCACCTGAACAGTTTCCAACAGGGCTCGCTGGAATGACAATGGCTGGCTGTGGGAAGAAAAAATGCGTGAAGCAAACAAGGGCCTCTATATTTAATTGTAGTTTTTAGTGTGCAGGAAGAATAACTTCTGATACAATAAAGAATATCTTGTCCGGAAGGTGAAGGGAAGTTTGGTTACAGCATAATACTAACACACAGCCTTGTAAGTCCATCCTTTGAGAGAAATCAAAGAGAAAAAAAATAGCTGAGACACATGAGAACAAGACAGAGAATTAGTAGTTGTGTCCAAGAGAGGTAATTAGATTTCAATTCAATGATTATGTTGCTCATTTGTTTTTAGCTATCTAGATAGGCAACAGTTTCTAACAAATATTGAAGGGAAAAATACAAGAGAGTGAAACCAGGACATTTAGAGAGATAAACATTCTGGAGATCTCCAATAAGTCAAAATACCAAGTTATACTAGTGGAAAATGAGGAGAGGATAATATTGGCACTCTGTACAGCACGCCAGACAGGGCTACAAGGTCTACAGAACTCAGGTCCTGCTCTTTATAAGTTTAAAATCTAATTCTAGCAGACATAGATGACCCTTACTTACCCTCTACTATGAAAGGTCGAAGTACTCTTTGGACATCTGAGTAGGCCACTAGTACAAGTTTCTTCACTTGAATATCTTCTGTGCCAGATAGAAGTTGTTTGAGACAAGCACAAAGATGAATCAGACATTGTTTTCAGTCCCTTGAACAACAAATTGAAATGCAATTTAATATTGCAATGCGATACTCATTAAATTTCCTCACAATTAAGTGATAGAAGAGCAAATATGAAAAAGAGCAGACTACTTGCCATCTCCAGTTCTGCTTTTGCTACAGGTACAATCAAAGTGAAGTTTTTGTGGTTACCCTAACTGAGACTGTAAACATGAAGCAATACAGAAAAAAAAAATTATCAATATGCTATAAAGTTTTTTTGCACAATATGTCACTGTGTAGTTTAATCTAATATAGAAGATAGATGAGTATGGAAACATCTCAGTTTCTCTCTGAATGCATGTGTCTTCAAGGAGTCATTAATTAGGCAAGATCTAAATACTATAACCAGTTTAAGATGTTTGATTCATACAGATATTTACTGTTTGGGGTTTTTAAATATGTTGATTTAATTAGGTACCATTGAACCATATTTAGAAGTGAAAGCCTCTGAAGACTTATTTATTGACAGCATATGGTAGCTCTTAAATGTGATGTTCAAATTATGCATAACGAGTCACATAAAAACAATAGGACATGTCATAAAAAGAGCTCCCAAATAAAAATTATGTTATTGTTGAAGGATTTAAGTTGCAATATGCAATTCCAGAATCTGTTTCAGAGAGGTGCCCTACAACTAACTGACAATATTTTGGTTTGTATTCATAATAATACATGATGTGTTTGCAAAAGGCAAGTTTTTGGAATTGATTGAAAAACAATCAACAGACAAACAAACAAACAAGAAAAATGCAACAACAATAGCATAGGAATGAACAGAGAAAAAGATGAGTCAGTGAGACGCAATAATCCAAAAGAGAATAGCAAGTCAGAAAATAGTGCCACTTACGTTTTCACTGTGGCAGATGTATCCCTCACTTTAAGTATATTTGATCAGACATCAGACAGCCATTACCTATTTTGATATGTGACACCTGAATACAAGTTTCATGAAGTAAACTTAAATGTCTAGTGATTCCTACAACAAAACCAAGGTATTACTCTTGTGTGAATCTGGTTTCATTTTTGACAAATTTTGTTTATCTTTCTCTCACAGAATATTAATAGCTCAAAATATTTATAGAAAGAATTTAGACAAAAATATTTGTTACATAAAAAAAATAAGATTCTACATTCAAGTACTCAGAAGTCGGAAAACTAAAATAACGGCTTCAGCCTGAGGTCCCTGTGCTGATGGTGATATCTCACTGGACGACATTCTCTTCTTCCTTAACCATTCTGAGAAGCCTAGGGTAAATATTTTTTCTCAGCTATTTTTTCCACAGAAACTAAACCTTTTTAAGTAGCTCATTGTTCACTTGTCTACCTTTGACACAAGCAATTTCTTCCTCGTTGCCTGGGTATCAGCTGGAAAAAGCATTGACAGTCCAGGCTAACCTAATCAGAATGCATAATTTTTATGATACAGGAGCTGCTGTGGTAGAACTCATTAAGGAACTCTTGTCCATACATCTCTGGCTGGATGAAGGGACCATAGTGTCTCCTTATTTTGCTAACAAATATCATGGCACTTGTGGGATCACACTGTGAATGAAATAATTGTATTAATTTGTGTTCAAAAACAAAATATGGGGCAACATTTTAGATCTTCTGTTAGATCTTCTGTTTAGATCAACTGTTGCTCACTAAAGCAACAGTACCAGAGGAATGGGAACCAAGAGCAATTGCTTCTGAAAGGGCTGAAACATGTTAAACTGCTGTTAATACACGTGCATTGCAAAAACTGTGTGTTAGCTTTTAATGCCTTGACAATGGCTGACAAACAATATTAATTGTAGGCAAAAATATGCTCAGCCCCTGTTGCTTTGGACTGCAGAAGGTCAATCTGGGGGAGAATGGTGGATGTGGATAGTTCTTTTTGCAGACGCAAGCTGAGATGTAGTGGAGCAGATGTTCCCTGTTGAATTCAGCTGCTACTCCCTTTATTGAACATAAGGATATTTCTAAGTGAATTTTCATCAGAAAAACAAACCTACATCCCTGACTCTAGGACCATTCACAGAATCAGAAACACTAGGTTGGATAGGACCTACAAGATCATCTAGTCCAACAGTCCTCCAGCCACCAATATTATCCACTATACTACTAAACCATATCCCTTAGGACCTCATCTAGATGTTTCTAGAACACCACCAGGGACAGTGACTCCACCACACTCCTGGGCAGGCCGTTCCAGTGCCTGAACCCTCTCTCAGAGAAGAAGCTTTTCCTTATATCTGACCTCAATCTTCCCTAACCCAACTTGTGGCCATTCCCTCACATCCTGTCAGTAGTTATCTGGGGGAAGAGGCCAACCCCCTCCTCACCACAACCTCCCTTCTGGAAGCTGTAGAGTGCAATGAGGTCTCCCCCGAGCCTCCTCTTCTCCAGACTAAACAATCCCAGCTCCCTCAGCCGCTCCTCATAAGACTTGTGCTCTAGACCCCTCACAAGTTTTGTTGCCCTTCTCTGAACACGTTCCAGGGCCTCAATGTCTTTCTTGCAGTGAGGGGCCCAAAACTGAACACAGTACTCGAGGTGCAGACTCACCAGAGCTGAGTACAGGGGGATGATCACCTCCCTGCTCCAGCTGACTACACTATTTCTGATACAGGCCAGGATACCATTGGCCTTCTTGGCCACCTGGGCACACTGTTGGCTCATGTTCAGCCGAGCATCAACCAACACCTCCAAGTCCTTTTTCTATATACAGTCTTCAAGCTGCTCTGCCCCAAGCCTACAGCGTTGCATGGGGTTATGGTGGCCAAAGTGCAGGACTCGGCACTTGGCCTTGTTGAACCTCATCCCATTGGCCTCAGCCCAGCAATCCAGCCTATCCAGATCCCTCTGAAGGGCCTCCCTACCCTCAGGCAGAT
>WBMW01001210.1:77035-88951 GCA_013396635.1 Penelope pileata | reverse complement strand
TAAGGGATGGAAATTCTCGTTGGCTCTTCTCTTACTGTTAATATGTTTATAAAAGGATTTTTTGTTCTCTTTCACTGCAGTGGCCGGTCTGAGTTCGAGCTGAGCTTTTGCCTTTCTAAATTCCTCCCTGCATATCTTGGCAACTTCTCTGTAGTCTCCCCAAGTGGCCCGTCCCTTCTTCCAGAGGACATAGACTCTCTTTTTCTCCTGGAGTCTCAACAAAAGTTCCCGGTTCACCCATACCAGTCTTCTTCCCTGCTGGCTTCCCTTACAGGACTCAGGGACAGACTGCTCCTGTGCCTTTAAGACTTCCATCTTGAGGAGCATCCAACCTTCCTGGACCCCTTTGCCTTTCAGGAGTGACTCCCAAGGGACCCTTGCAATCAGTGTCTTGAACAGGTCAAAGTCCACCTTCCAGAAGTCCAAGATAGCAGTTTTGCTAGTCACCCTCCTGACATCACCAAGAATAGAGAACTCTACAATTTCATGGTCACTCTGGCCAAGATAGCTCCCAACCTTCACATCTCCCACCAGTCCTCTGTTAGTGAAGAGCAGGTCTAGCAGGGCACCTCCCCTGGTAAGCTTCCTGACACAGCTGGTAAGAGAGCCATCTTCCACACACTCTCGAAACCTCCTGGACTCTTTCCACTGAGCAGTATTATATTTCCAGCATATATCAGGGAAGTTGAAGTCCCCCATGAGAACGAGTGCTGGCTATCGTGGAACTTCTGCAAGCTGCTCATAGAATGCCTCATCTATCTCTTCATCCTGATTAGGTGGTCTATAACAGACCCCCACCAAGATGTCACCCCTACAGACCATCCCCCTGATCTTTGTCCATAGACACTCGACTTTATCATTCCCAACCCCAAGCTCTTCAACATCAAAACACTCTTTAATATAGAGAGCCACACCACCACCCTTCCTTCCTTGTCTATCCCTTCTGAAGAGCTTGTAGCCATCCATCCCAGTACTCCAGTCATGGGAGTGGTCCCACCATGCTTCAGTAATAGAAACCAGGTCGTAGCCTGCTGCACAATGGCTTCCAGCTCCTCTTGTTTGTTGCCCATGCTGCGTGCACTGGTGTAGATGCACTTCAGCTGAGACATCTGCCTCACCCGCAGCTCTGGCATTGTTCCCCATTCTTACCCATGCCCTGAACCAAACAAATCCATCTGACGTACATTGTATTCTACCTCTTTCAGGATTAAGAGTAATACATCTTCATGATTGTAACATTGCTCTTCTACCTTTTCCCAATCTTATAATCAACAAAAACAGTTTAGCTAAGTATATCTATAAAAACTCTTGAGATGTGGGCATTTACAACATTAACAGTTAAAATTCAGTGCAATTACAATGAAATTGAAAGAGAGTTTCGAAAAAAGAAATTGTCAAGCATTAGTAAAGCTGACATTATTCCATAATGCGTAAACACTGAGTATGAAATAGTTTAAAAAATGGAATAAAAAAATCTTAAAAATAGGGTAGAGAGAGATTCCAAAGCAGAACCCTGTGAGAGCTCATTAAGGTGGCCCAGATGGGACTTGGACTGAGTGAACGAAGGTGCCATCAGCATGCCTAGTATTGGATCACAAAACAACTTACAAAGTTGGCTGAGACAAAATCTCTACATTTTTATCTACTTAGAATATAGACCTAGGAAGGCTGGCTAAATCAATTCATGCTAAAACATACTATGTGATGTAGAGATAGTAGTGTTCCAGCTTTCTGATTTTCCTTACGTTTCTAACATTTCTGAAAACCCTTGTCCACAAATTTGGATGACTTTAGACCTGTGTGAAACAAGATAAAAGACAGTTTTTCCATTCTCAGAATATATTTTTATTGTGCTTTACTAGATGAAATCTGAAATAATTCTGTCATTAATTAAGATGCTTGACTTGTCAGTGTTTTCATGTTTGGCCCAGATACAATAAACGTATGAAAATCTTCTTCACAGACAAATTACATACTTCCATCTCAATGTACAGAGTCTGGCTGTGCCCTGTACCAGAATTGGGAGTATGCACTCAGCTTTTAATTCAAACTCAAACAGTGGAATGGATGTGTCAGGAGTGGAAAATAGACTGGGCTTGAGAATCAGGCCTGAAAGTCTCCGGACCAGAGTGAGAGGGGAAGACATAAATACCTCCAAAAATGAAAACAATGTGTAGAAAATATTTTGACAGAGAGACTTACATAGGAAGAGTGATGAAGGCTGAGAAAAGAAGAGCAAAATGGACATATGGCCAAGGAAATAAACTGATAAATCACATGAAATGAAATTTCAGGGAAGAGGCATTGACAGGAAAGACAGAGTACAGTAGGTCCATTTGGAAAGAAACTAAGAGTAGATTAGGCTCTTGATGAGACTAAGATAAAAACAGACTACAGGTTCATATCATAATAAATCTACTTCAAAATGTAAGAATTAAGATACATAGGAAACTTTAATTACTTCTGATATTTCCTGACTTACAAATAGATGACATAGTTTTAAAAGCCATCTTAGTTTAGAGGTGTGCTTATGTTAATTAAAAACAACAAAGATTAACTAGTCTGTGTGTTTCAGTCCCTTCCACTGAAAGTAAAAAAAAAAAAACCAAAAAAAACCACAGGTAAGCATATTCCACTTTCATTTTAATCTTATGTTGCTGTTTTTTATTTGCTGTTTTAACTCATAATCATTTATTCCAACAGATATAGCATGCAACTTTTCTGTACATAGTAAATCAAATGACTGAATACTTCTGTTTCTCTAAAAGCTATAACTCAAATATACTTTCCCTTGCTATAGTCCATGATAGACTCAAAAACAACTTAAATGAAAAATGGATTCCTTTCATGAACATGCATAGGGCTACATACCAACATAATAAATCATCTCTCTTTATGTACCTCAAATGTTTGTCAAAAATAACTTTTTCTATTTTTAAGCTCTCAGTAGGTTTGTAAAACATCTTAATCAGAAGCCTTTGGATCTCCTCCAATGATTTGGGATTGCTTAGGGTATCTGGTACAGATTGATTTATTATAATAAATATTATGTCATTTATGCCTCCTAAAAGCTCATAATGCAGCAGTGTGTTGACTCCAGCAAAGGATTAATAACAAAATGGGATCTACTGTACACTTATTGCCTACTTACACACAGATATTGAAATGATATAACATTATGAGATCTTACAGCTTACAGTTGACCAGGGGCAAAAAACATTCTTCTTTTCAATTTCTATAACTGCTCCAACAGATAACTCTGAATGCTGAAAGCAAATTGTAAATATAGCAAAAATATAGAAATGAATTAAAAAGCAAAAGATGGAACACTGAGTAGATAAACTTTTACTTTCAAATTGCTAATCATTTCCATCCACTTTTAACACACTATTTCCAATTCTATCATCCATTTTCTGAAAAGTTTTTTTCCCTGAAGATTTTCAAATGGTTCTTTGAGACATTCCTCCTAGTGTGAATATTTTCTTACCATAGACATTTTAAATTTATAGGTGATATCTTTAAAAATATATACAAATTCAAATGAAACATCTCTTCCTATATTATGCAGATAACAGAAAGATATAAATTATTTAGTTGAAATATAGAAGTGTTGTACAAATTTATAGTTAAAAGAAGTCATGAAATATTTACATTCCTTTATCCAAAAAGTTTCCTTTTCAATTGTATTGATTTTAAACATAACAACTAGATTTTCATTGCAGAAAATATTTCACATTGGAGTTTTCTGCACTGAGATTTAAAAGGCAAGACATTTTTATTTTATATTAAGGATCTAGCTCAGATCTTCCCAAAGTCTACCTATTGATATTCCAGGTTGGTTTTAGGTCCAACATGCCTAAGAAACGTAGGAAATAGTTTGTTCTTTTTACACGCACTGAAGTCTGTGTAACCATTAAAAAGAATTACAAACTGACAATACATTCTAAGAATTCTGTATTTACAATAATCACCTACAGTCCCTGCCATGAAAAGTCAACAGTCCAAAGATGTGAAGAGGAAAATAAAGTGGACAAAGATAAAAAAATAAATGAAGGAAATGAATTGTAGCACATCTTAGGCTAAAATGCACATCAGGACCCTGGAATGCATGTTGTCTGGCCCCATAGGCTTGTAGACATTCAGTCTCATGAGATGGTCTCAGACTTGCTCTGCCCTTACTGTGGATGGGGATTTACTTCCCTGGCTCCCACATAGAAGTTTAGGGATGTGAGGTTCAGAGCTGTGAGAAATATGAGAATCCTGACTGCCAGTGAAGACTGAGGAAAAGAACTCATGCAGTACCTCAGCCTTACCTTTATCTGTTGTAGTCAGTTCTCTTTTCTCATTTACCAAAGGAGATACACTCTCTTTGGCCTGTCCCTTCTGGCCAATGTACCTATAGAATCTCTTCTGGTGGTTTTTAAAACCCCTCATCAAATTCCGTTCCATCTGTGCCTTGGCTTTCCTAATCCCATGTCTGCAAGTCCAGACAGCATCCCTGTATTCTTCTCAGGTGACACATCCTTGTTTCCACAGCCTGTATATGCCCTTCTTTTCCCTCAGTTTTACCTGCAGGTCCTTGCCAATACATGCTATTTTCCTGCTTACTCTGCCTGCTTTCTTATTAAGAGGGACAGAGAGCTCTTGCACTCTCAGAAAGACATCCTTAAAGAGCAGCCAGCTGTCTTCCACTTTTTTGTCTTTAAGGACAGCTTCCCAGGAGATTTCACCCAACAATTCCTTAAACCTTCAAAAGTTCGCTCTCCCAAATTTCAGGGTCCTGACCCCACTCTTTGCCAGGCCCACGTTCCTTGAGATCATGAACTCAACCAGGGCATGGTCATTGCAGCCCAGGCTGCTTCCATTCTCAATACCTTTAACAATCTCCTCTGCACTGGTGAGCATCAGGTCCAGCAACAGTTCACCTCTAGTCAGTCTGTCCAACACCTGAACCAGAAAGTTATCATCAATGGACTCCAGGAGTTTCCTGGATCTCTTGCAGCTCACCATTTGGTTTTCCCAGCAGATATCCAGGTGGTTGAAATCTCCCATCAGGATGAGAGCCTGTGAGTGAGATACCTCTTGCATCTGAAGGAAGAAGGCCTTCTCAACAGGCTCCCCTTGATCAGGTAGCCTGTAGTAGACCCCTACCACCAGCAGTCCTTTATTATTATGATCCATAATTCTAACCCACAGGCTCTCAACCTGTTCATGCCTGTTTCTCAGAGGGAGCTCCTTGCAGTCTATCCGCTCTTTAACATAGAGGGCAACTTCCCCTCCCTTCCTACCTTGTCTTTCCCTTCTAAAAAGTTGATACCTCTCAATGGCAGTATCCCAGTTATGCAAATCATGCCACCATGTTTCCATGACAGCAACCAGATTGTAACTTTCCAAGTGCATCATTGTTTTTAACTCCTCCTGCTAATTTCCCCATTTTGCATGCATTGGTATAAAGGCACTTCAGCTGGGCTTTCTGACTATCATCTTTCTAGAGAAGCTCTCCCTCAAACCTCTGGGAGGAATCTGAAGCTTTCACCCACTGCTTCCTAGAGGGATGCAAGCAGATTTCGGATGGGGGATTGGTAACGTTACCTTCTCTGAAGAGTCCTCACAAGATCTTATGGGATAATTCAGAGGTTTTCCCTGCAATCTCCTGAAGCAACAGCATCCCCCACCCTTTCTCTGTCCCATCAAACTCTGCCCTCTTCCCTCACTGGATCTAGTTTAAAGCCCTGAACTACTCACTCAACACTAGTGAGCCTCATTTTAAGCTCTACCCCCTTCATACCTAGTCTAAAGCCCTCTTAATGAGCCCTGTCAGCTCTTTGGCTAGGATCTGTTCTCTTCTTAGAGACAGGTGAGACCCATCTGCAGCTATCAGGTCAGGTGCAGATTAAACCACCCCATGGTCAAAAAAAACCAAAATTCCTGTGGTGGCACCAGCCTCTTAGCCACATATTCATCAGTTGCATTTTCCTAGACTACTCAGTATCCCTTGCTTCCATGGAACAGATAGAGGAAAATATTACTTGTACTCCACTACTTTTACTTGTGCTCCATCAACCAACCGCCCCAATCCCATGAAGTCTCTTTTGATAGCTCTCAAGCTTTTCTCAGCGACTCTCAGAAGCAGAGATAGCATATGATTGGAATCATCATATTTTAACAGTATATTCAGAATTGTTTGAGCATCTGTAACTAAAGTAGGTGTGTATAGTGGCCTTTACGTTTTTTTTTTTCTTCTACTGAGTTAAACCAGCTTTGTGTCCTCTTGAATGTGGGAAACCTGAAGACAAAAAGGTGAGGTGAAGATGTGATATTAAAGTTGTGCACTTTATGTCAGAGTGGGTTTTCTGTAACTATTTGAACATCAGAAGAACTAATACACCTCATTCTGGAACCTGTTTCTTCTTCCTTGATTTTTTTTCTTGAGTAAGTCATTTCAGTTCCCTCTGCTCCTGACATACTCTGTCATTGTATCAGTAACACTTGGAAAAAGTATTTTTCTATTTGTGGATAGAGGGGAGGTACCCTGTCAAGGAAGAACAATATAGGTTTTTGTTTATTTTTTTTTCCCCTATCAAGCACAAGTTATAATTATACTCGTATACAATAGCATTTTGCATTTCATTGGCTGAATGAAACACCCTCTAACAAACACACACACACACATAAACACACCAAAAATATTTTCAGGGCAAACTAATGATTGCTTGTATTTGCAGAGCTTTTCCTCCAATATAAATAAAATTGAGTCAGATATGGACATAAAAGTATTTACAAAGATAAAAATTTTAAAAGTATAAAATTTGTTTTACACTATGTAAAACTAATCTCTGAATTTGATCTTGAAAATCCAATGAATACCTCTGTTCACTAAAAATTGCATCTTTATTACATGACCAATACATCTCAAAATAATTATTTTTTACAATAGCCCATCCTTCTCTGATGCTCAGCCATCCTTTCTTTTCAACAAGGTCCTTTTACTGAAAATTTTCAAACACACTGCAAAAATTTATTTGAAGCTGGTCAGATACCAGATTCACTACTTACCATCTGTCTACATAGAGAATTAGCCAATGTTAAAAAACAAGTGAACTTGTAGTTACAAACAAGGAAAAATCAAATGTACAACAGGGTAAATTGTAAGGTTGAAAAAAGCACTGTATTTGCAGAAGTTTCTAAATTTTGATTATCAAAATACTCAGCTTTGATTCTCATCTACTGTCATTCAAATTTCAATGGAGCTTGACTACTACATTTAAAGAAATATATTTCTTCATAAAAGCTAAAAAAAAGTAAATGTGAAGAGTATGCTTTCTGAGATCAAAATATTCTACATAGATTCTCTCCTGTGAGAAGAAGTCATGCTAATCTGAATACATAATTTTAGTTTCACTTGCTTATTTTAGAAGTTTGATCTAATAATTATGAGGTTTTAGATTTAAGATTTATTGTTTGATTTAAGCTTTATTTTTGTGTATTTTCTCCTGAATTTTTGTTGATTTTAGTGTACATGACACAAACATCTCTTCTGGGAGCCAGGCTGCAGGGAGACCTCATTGCAGCCTTCCAGTATTTGAACGGAGATTATAAACAGAAGGGAAATCAACTTTTTACAATGGTAGATGGTGATAGGACAAGGTTTTAAGCTGAAGGAGGGAAGGTTTAGATTGGATGTCAGGGGGAAGTTCTTTACTGAGAGAGTGGTGAAGTGCTGGAACAGGCTGCCCAGAGAGGTTGTGGATGCCCTATCCCTGAAGGTGTTCACGGCCAGGCTGGATGGGGCCCTGGGCAGCCTGATCTAGTACTAGATCTGGTGGTTGGAAGCCCTTCCTGTGGCAGGGAGATTGGAACTTGATGATCCTTGGGGTCCCTTCCAATCCAAGCCATTCTATGATTCTATGACTGAGTGCGTAGGAGTCTGGAATTGGTTCTGAGAAAACTTCTCGGACTTAACAGTGCATGATTTTGTTTTTAGCATCATTGTGCACATCATTATCATATACGTCTGCTCTACAGCAGAGCCAACATTGGATGTCAAAAAGAAAAATGCCCTATCTATTGAGAAGCTGTTGTATTCTGCTTTTTTGACTGATTGCTCCTCCTTGCTCATATACCAGGGCAGCTTTAAAAACAGAGCAACTGCCACATGACTTTCAAATCAAGGACATTTTCACTTTGAGCACAATCAATTATTTCATATTCATCTCATGATGTTGTGTCTACCAACTTGCAACATAAAGCATCGTGTCTTTCAAAGTCGAAGCTTAAGAAATGACTTTACTTACTTTTCATAATTAGAAGGCATTCTTTTTTAACAGTAATTTAATTTTTTTAGTCATAGTCATTGTACTATGATGTTAACTTTTTTTTAATAGGCTTCAGGCAATAAAGATTTTTCTAATGTTTTGCATATAAGTAAAATCACAATTACTTATTTAAATGGTTATTTCCAAATCCAAATTGTATTTTTATATTTTACTTTTTATTGCTACATTCAAATATTTTATTCACACAATTTGTCCTATCCTAGACAAAGTGCAATAACTATTCAATGAAAGGTATCTCTCAAAAAAATTTTTCCCCTCTCCAGCAAGTTAATGTTGCACTTATAAGTGGTACAATGAAAAACATCATGTTAGGATAAACATAGTAACATGCTTTTCCACTTAAGGTTGATTCCCTCCTTTATTGCTTTCTGAGGATTTGATCTTTTCAGCCTTTTAACAAAGTTCCACATTCCCCATTGTTTTCTGGGACATGTTCCAGTTTCCTGAGAATCAAAAAAAATAAAAACACAATGCAAAAGAAGCAAGCAATGAAGTTGGACTTTTTTTTTGTTTCATCTTATTCAAGTGTACATGCATACACAGTCAGTACTGTCTTCATAAATTTTGAAATTTTCATTAAATTTTTAGAGCAAGCCAAACTAAAAGGAATCTGCATTCTGCCTTTGAAAGCTTTACATTTTGTAGCTGTTCCAGAAGATAGAAAAACTCTCAACTGCAAGAAAACAGAAACTGCTGTTCATACTTCAAATCAATATTTGAGGAGCTGAAGTTTTCATTGAGAGAGTCTTTCCTCCATGAGTGAAGTTTTCCTCCTTTCCTCCACAATGAAGATTAATTAAGATCATGAGACTGTAAAAAATCTAGGTATTTTGTGGTTTACTTGTATTTTGGATATCAGCAGCTAGCTCAAAGGTGCATAACATGTAAGTAGCTAGTATGTGATAAAGAAAATAAAATAGCCTTAATAAATACGTGTAGGGTTTTTTTGTTGTGTTTTTTTTTTTTTTTTAGTTTATAACTGTTTTGTAACATTAGTTTGATTAAAAAACAACAACAACAACACAGAAAGCAATATTTAAGAATAGAACTAAGCAGTGGTCATCCTTTGAACCAGCCTAAATTTTGGATTTGTTCACTGGTAAAGCATTATTAAAAATATTGAATAACAGAAGCTCAATGTTATTCTTCACTAGTATGAATTTAAGTGTTAATAACTCATTTTTCATATGTTGAAGTAACAGGTTATTAGAGGTTTATTCTACAATGCAACTGAAATAGTTGCATTTCTTGTACTCACACTTTGACTTGGGCTTGCACTCAATTTTAACACTGCGGTGCAGCAGAATGGCGAAAAGATGTCAGCTCATGTTGTTATCCTGAGGAAACGTTATACTCAATCTGTCTCTTACACCTGAAACTGCACACAGTCAGTATATTAAAGTGTGGTATTCAAAATTATGTTGAAACATGGAAGAGACTTATCTCCATTTCGAGAATGTAAGTTTTTTTTCTTGTCTTGGATTTTCTATTGCAAGATTATTGTCCTGAATATGGCTTTAAATATTGGCTCCCAAATAGTGCTGAGAAGTTTCTGAGAAGTGTTAAGCTCCCACAACTCCCACTCATATACATAGAACAAACAGTACAGAATAATCTACAAAAATAAGACCCGCAACCCTAACAGTAATTTTATTTAGTATTTTTTGTTTTCAGAAAAGAAAAAGTTAAAAAGGTGGAAATAGGATATCAAAGAATAAAACCAGCTTAGCTACAGGCTTTTGTCTGATTTCAACAAGTTGAACTTCTTGTGAATCTCTGGTCTAAAATTCGGCATCTTCTAATAAGCACATCAACAGAATAGTAGAAATGGAAAAGTAACAGATCTTTTATAAGTCTATTCAGACAATATGGCAGAATATAGATTACACTACAACCAAACACAGATTAATGTACCAGTGCTGGTTGCAAATTTTTACATTTAAAAAAAGTATGAAAAATGCAAATGTAATGAAAAATAAATATTTTTAAACTATCCAGTTCTAGAGGGGACAGAATAGCTTTTTAATCGCCACAAAATATAAACCTGGAAACCAGCACTCTCTTTCTCCAAACAAATTTATTTAATTACCAAAATAGAGTAATATTAAATTAATACATTGATTTTCAGTAAAGTTAAATCTTTTGACAGTAGTACCACATCTTTTGTATTACTCAATAATAAAATGAAAGGTACTTTTGTTAAGATTTACTAAAGACATACCTTTACAACTGCAAGTGGAAATACTAAAAGAAAAATCTCTCCTGGATGTCCTAATGGTGCTGTAAACTGCTAAATGAAATTAATCACATCTATATTTAAGCATACTTTAAATTAGAAACATCAGTGGTCTAAAGAGATTTTTAATATAATAATCATAGCAAAAGTGTAAAACAGAAAATTAATCTTAGAAAATATATCTGGACTTCATGTGCACTACCTTTTCCTTTTCACCTTGAGTTGACTGGGAAGAATCTAAGAATGAAATCACCAGAACTGAGACAGATAATGAGTAACGTGTTATAATTTAAGAACATTTAAAAGGCATGAATCTAGTCTGTCAATATCTTTATGGCAATTAGAATTGTTGCTACCTTGTTTCTGACTTCTGTTTGGCAGTCTTGTTGGAGACTAGTTACTGGATATTAAAAAAATTATTCCTCGCACTTGAGAACGAATCCACTCTGCAGTCAGAAAGTTGTCAGAGTTAACTGGCTGTGAAATGGGAAGCTGCAAGCGGGATAAGGGAACTAGAGTTGCTTAACTAGGATTTTGTTATCTTGCACATGGAGACCCAGTCATTTCTACTTCAACTGAACAGTATCTGTGGATGATGACACTACTGCCCCTGGGCCCCATATCACAGCACTCTTAGAGTTGTAAGTACTGTCTTCTAACTTCTAAAATTGGTATTGCTTGTAAAATAAGACAAGGTCATAATGTTTTAATAAGTAAAGACAAAGAATACACATTTTAACTTTTAACTTCATGTATTGAAAACAGTAGACTACAGATAACAGATATCCAGAGCTTGACTGATGAGAATTATGTTTTTACTCCTTCTCCTGTGTACCAGCAACAGAGAGAGTGCAGGAAAATAAAATTTGTCTGGCAGACAAATTTCTTCATGTTATGAAGACAGTGACAGAGTGTAGTCCCAAAGGAGTCTATAGAATAGAATCATAGAATGGTTCAGGTTGGAAGGGACCTTAGAGATCATCTTGTTCCAACACCCCTGCCATGGGCAAGGACACCTCCCACTAGACCAGGTTGCTCAAAGCCTCATCCAGCCTGGCCTTGAATACTTCCAGGGAGGGGGCATCCACAACTTCTCTGGGCAACCTGTTCCTGTGTCTCACCACCCTCACAGGGAAGAATTTCCTTGTTATATCTAGTCTAAATCTACCCTCTTTCAGTTTATAACCATTACCCCTTGTCCTGTCATTACCTGTCCTTGTAAAAAGTCCCTCTCCAGCTTTCCTGTAGGCCCCCTTCAGGTACTGGAAGGCTGCTATCAGGTCCCCCTGCAGCCTTCTCTTTGCCAGGCTGAAGAGTCCTAACTCTCTCAGCCTGTCCTCATAG
>WBMW01001210.1:38312-76495 GCA_013396635.1 Penelope pileata | reverse complement strand
AACTTCACCAGACTGCCATGACCTTTCAAACAGGATGGATAGTGGCTTGGCAACCTCATCCGCCAGTTCCTTCAGGACCCGTGGATGAATTTTATCAGGCCCCATGGACTTGTATACCTTCAGGTTCTTTAGGTGGTCTCAAACCTGATCTTCACCTACAGTGGGCAGTTCTTCCTTCTCCCACTTCTTACCTTCTCTTTCTGCAATTTGAGTGCTGCGCCTAGAGCCTTTGCCAGTGAAGACTGAGTCAAAGAAGTCATTGAACACCTCAGCCTTCTCCACATCCCTTTTGACCAGGTCTCCAGTTTCCTTCCGGAGAGGGCCCACATCTTCCCTAGTCTTCCTTTTGTCATTGATATACCTGTAGAAATTCTTCTTGTTCCCATTTCTGTCCCTGGCTAGTTTTAATTCTACCTGGGCTTTAGCTTTCCTAACCATGTCCCTGGCTGCTCGGACCACCTCTTTGTATTCCTCCTAACTAACCCGTTCCAGTTTCCACTCCCTATAGACTTTCCTTTTGTGCCCTAGGAAGCCCAGGAGCTCCTTATTCATCCACGGAATAGGAACTCTATTCATCCATGGAATAGGAATTCTAAACCAGGCTGAAGCAGATGTGTGCAGTAAAGATATCAGCATACCTATATCAACTACATTACACTTCACAACTATAATCAGACATGAAAAGAAGTACACACTGTTCTTTTTTTTTTTTTTTCAAAAAGGAAACATGTATCCAGACCTGTGTGAGGACAGTATCCATTCACTAACCCAATCTGAGTGCAGTTCTAAAGAACAAGATAGTACACTTAAAATATGAATGTAGATTGAGAAATAAAGCGAAAACAGCTCTAGAGGGGATGAATTTCCTATTTTATCTTCACTTTTCAAAGATTAAAAAACAACTTAGCTTACAGAGGTGCCTACTGTCCTTTTGAGTATGCAGCAACAGAGATTTTCACTTGTGTAATTAGAGATGGAATTAGCCAGGGAAGTGGATGTAGGAACCTCTAGTTGATAGAAGATGTAATTCATAGGAAGAGGGAAAGACTCTTCCCTTTAAATTTCAGTAAAGATTGTTTAAGAGGGCTTATATGATTCAAGATTTCCCACCTAAGCAGCTGCATCACTTAAAATGAATCTAAATATTGCCAGACATTATTTAGAGCTGCTAGAAATTCCAACTCAATTCATTTTGTGGAAGCATTTGTTGTGGTCTTTTGCCACTATCTTAACACCTTTAATTGCAGTTTTCAGAGCAATGTTTTGGTTGTTGTATGTCTTGGTTTCTAGCTGAGATAAAAGTCAGCTTTCTCATAGTGGCTCTTTCATGAGGCTATGTTTTGGTTCTAGATGAATAACAAAGGTGAAAACATACTGATTGTCTATACTTGTTGCCCGGTAGTGTTGAACAGAGACAAGGATGTTTCAGTCTCTCAGCTTCTTGTATTGCTCTGCCAGCAAAGGGGTAGGCACAGGGAGCTGGGACGAGACAGGACCAGGACAGCAGACCCAAACTAACCAAAGGGATATTCCATATGACATCACGTAAATATTAGGCAGAGGAGTTAGCCAGGGAGGGGCTACTGCTCAGGGACGGGTTGGGATTCAGTCGGTGGATGGAGAGCCCTTGCTTTGTGTATCATTTATTTGTGTATATATATATATGATTACTTTTATTTCTTTTACTTCCTTTGCTGTCTTAGTAAATAGCTTTTATCCCAACACATGAGTTCTAGTGTATTTTCTCCTAATTCTCCCCCCCATCCCACTCTGGGGGGGGGAGGTAAGCAAAAGACTGTGTGGGACTTAGATTTCTGCTAGGTCAAACCACAACACTGTAGTACAACAACATAGGTACAGTACTAGCCTTGAGCACTTTCTGACCTTTAACTACTATATCAAGATCTATGATTGGAATTGAAAGGCTGTTTAGGATGAATATCACCCCAACAAAGCAATCTGAACAGTTATGATTATCACATTAAAACCACAAACCATATATTCCCCTTGAGAATCAGGGCAGAAAAAGGAGTTCTGAGGATAAGTCCTATTAAGTTGGTTTTCCCAGTTTCAGCAGTTCAAAAAAATAAAACATTATCAATTTCTGTTGTTTAAAAATTTAAACCAAACACTATATGAACTAAATGTCTGATTCAAATGTTTTGTAAGACCACACTTCAGAATGTCAACAGTAAGTGTCTGCAATAAATTATTCAGACTCATGAACCATTGAACCTGACTGTCAGACCCACAACACCAAAGTCTGTAAGAGTACATAACATATATGTATATGCATATTTTGTCTTGTAGTTCTCATATGTATATGTATAGTTTGTCTTGTACTTCTCATAGCTTTTATTTTTGTTTTCGTTTTCCAGGTGCACTTTATCCAGACTCCTCGCACTTCTTGGACGAATGGGATGGACTTTGGATAAAGACAATCTTACTGAAACAACTCCTTCAAGAATCCCTTTGAGAGGCTAGAGAAACTGAGATTCAGTTCCCTCCCTTAGTTCTCACAGAATTCAAACAGTACTTGAGCAGATGGACATGCAAAAACAGCTCTCTGCAGCTCTTAAGGTAACTGATTTGTGATTCCATCTTTTTTATATGCTTTTGGAATTTTTCCGCTATTGTACTGGGTCTGGCTGGGATAGAGTTCACTTTCTTCACAGCAGCCCATACGCTGCTGTGCTCTACGCTTGCAGACAGAACAGCACTGATATCACATTGATGTTTGGTTGTTGCTCCAGCCCCCCCCTTGACCATGAGGCTGTGGCTGGGCAAGAGATGGAGAGGGGTCAGACAGGGTAGCTGGCCTAAGCACACCCAAGGAACATCCCATATGGAATGACGTCACCCTCAACAATACAAACTGGGAAGGGCGAAGGAGAGGGAGGGCTCTCTTTATGAAAATATCTGTCCTCCTGAGTAACTGCTACATTTTTTCACGTCCTGCCTCCCAAGGCATGGCTGAATATCACTTACTGGTGGGAAGTATGGAATAATCTTCTCTCTCTTTGTTTCCATACAACATTTACTTGGTTTATTTTATTTTATTTTATTTTTCCTTTTTTTTTTCCCTTTGATTAAATTTTCCTTATCGTAATCCATGAGCTTTTTTATTTTTCCAATATATTTTCTCCCTCCTCTCTTTCTTTGAGGAGGAGGAGTGAGAGAACAGTGTGGTGGAATTTAGTTGACGATCGGTATGAAACCACCAAGATTATACAGTGTGATCTGTGGCCTGGGAAGTCTTAATAGACTACACAGCTTCAGGCACTTGCTATTATGAAAATGTACTGCTCCTACAGAGGTAGGTCCACACTTCTGTCTTCAAGTCTAACTACAGAAGTGCAGTTGCCCTTCTGCTGCTCATATGCTACTATAAGCTCTGGTGAAGTGGGAGTTAGAGCAGAATGTACAGCTTTTTAGAGGATAATTTATTAAATCCAAGTGTCCAAAACCCACATTAGTTTCCACTTAATGAGCTAGTAAGCCTATTTAAGACTACTGTTCACTTCTTCCAGTATGTTGTTGTTCTACAGATTTGACAGAAATATTAGGAAGAGATTAAAATTCAGGAACAAAATTGACTCCATTTACAGCTACAGCTGCCTGAGATCATGTCATATGATGTTCCCTCAAGCACTGCTGACAAGTTTAAAGCTCTCTAGAAAGTATGCAGTGTAAGATCTGGTTGAAATAAAACAGGTCACCAGGGATATCATGAAGTATCAACTAACATAGCCAGTAGTCACTATTCTGGCAATTCATCAAACAGATGCAGATGCATTTGTTCTAACCAAAGGTTATTTCCTTAGCATTCAAACTTGGGGCAAGGCAGCTCTGCTGTCTGAAGATTAGAGATAAAAGAATGGGAACAAAAAGAAAGCAAGAAAGTAAACAGGAGATAAGAAGGAATAACGGCAAGAAATAAACCACATGATCGAGCACAGGAGTCAGAGCAGAAAGGTGGAATGAACATTAATATATAGCAGAAGCACAAACCAAGTAAGGGAAGAGGACTGTGAAGGGCAGCCAGATCAGGAGCAGGGAAGATTTGTTCAAGACGAAAGCTGAAGAATCAGGTACAAACATAAAAAAGAAAAAGAAAGTAAAAAAACCCTCATAATCCACAACTAATTTTTTAATAATAGGGTGCTGCAGACACAGGTTAGATACCCTCAAGAGCTTCCATCAGTTCCTCTGTCAGTATGTGTCCAGTGTGGTTGACTCAGTAATGACCCTACTGAAAGAGTTCAATTGCTGTATATATTCACTGAAATATAGCTTTAAAAAAATCAGGTGTTTTTATGTTCTTGAAGGGGAAAGCAAAACAAAACAAAACAAAAAAACACACATTTCTTCACGTCCTCACATCCTTGCAAGCACATTATACCAATATTTATATTTATATTAATATAAATATTTATATTAATATAAATATTATATTAATATTTATATTTATATTAATATAAATATATAATATAAATATAATATATTATATAATATAAATTTATATTATATTTATGTAATATTTAATATACCTGAATCTTTTCACATGTAGAACTCTTTTTAGTAAACTTGGGATTCTTATTCTGTCTTCAGCATAGATCCATCTTCAACAGCACTGTAATTTTCAGAAGCAAAGAAGGAATTTTGTGTGTTATACAAGAAAATAATGTGTAGCATTTTAATGGCAATTCAATTAAATCATTAAGAGGAGGTGCTCAAGATACCACTGTTATTTTAAATTGTAGATCACTAAGTTACAAGCAAAGTTTGAGGTTATTTCAGGTTTAAGGTTGAGTAGGCAATGGAGTTCAAACTAACCTTGAAGCTGCTGTTAACCTTGCAGCATGTACCCCTATTTTAGAACCACATCACGTATACAGGTTTGGACTGTAGTCTGTGAGCTGGCTAACAGGATTGTAGTGAAAATGGATGATCTCAGAATCAAGTAAGAGTGATACAGGGTAATCTGGTCCTCTCAGAGTGTATTTAGGTTGTTTCCACCTCTGAAGCTAGCTGCGTATTTGCACTCATACTGAATTTTCAGTCAGATGAAATCCTTTCTCAGTTATCAGAGCTAGTGAGGTAGGCAGCCTAGGAGTGAAATCTTCCATTCTGAATACTCAAAGGCTTCCATAGTCATCAGTAAGGAATGATTCCACTCCTAAGCCTGTGATGTATCTGATAGTAAAATTTTGCAAAAGGGAGAAGTTAAAATGTGTATTGGATGATGAAGAATCTATGTCTGTTTCTCAGGATGATAACACACCAACTTTATCAGCAGATGATCTCTGTATTTTGCCAATATCAGCTGATAAATAAGTCAACAATAAAGCCAAATATGAATAAATATGCTGAATTTACCTTTTGCTTTACCCCCTCACTTTTCTAAAGTCAGTAGATTTACAGCAGACATGAATTTGGGCCACTTCATATTACAGAAACAGTTTTGATGACTGAATAATTTAATATCTGTTTAATACCTTTTTTTTCTGACCCCTTGGTGGGACTTCCTTTTTTTTTGTTCTTCTTTTTTTTTTTTTTTTTAACGTAAATACAGATATCTTCATGTGCCCAATTACACTCTTTTTTCATGAGTTAAAAATTTATTCCCAAAGCAAAGTACAACTAGTGTTGATAGAACTGAACTTGTTTTCTTCCTCTTCTTATTAGCATCTCCTGCATGCATAGTAAAAAAATCCCAAACTCCAGGGCATACTAAATATTTTTTTTCTTTATGTTTAACATTGGTGGGGTGATATCACTTTAAACACAATTAAGTATTAGATCAGAAAAAGTAAAAACATTTTCCATCTCCTTCAAGCTTCTAACCTTTCAAGCTTCCTTGAGGGAAAAATGATTCAAATGCCAAACTTGCCATTATGTATTCACTACGTAGAAAGATAGCCAGGCATTTACACCAATAAATTTTGCAATATGTTAAAGCTGCATTAGCCTTCCTATTCACTAATTTCCCTTTTCAAAACTCCCTCAGACACACTCAGAGCTTATCCCAAACTCAACAATCGCTATCTTCCCCAAGGGCACATTCATCAGCAAATGAGGTTTCCAAGCCATCAGTAATGTGGCTGCACTGTAGATTCTGCTTGAAAAGTTAGGAGAAGACTGATAAGTAATCAACAAGAATGGAACAACTCACGATTAGCAGTCAGCTCTCCAGCAAGAGAGAAGAAGTATTCTGCCTTATGACACAAAGAGGATTCATTCTTCCCATTTTCGAAACGAGATGTTATAGGAAGTCTTGCTGGAAAAGAAAATTATCTGCTGCCTGGAAATGCTAAACAATGGAGAGAGAGAGAAAGGTGGGCAACAGATAATTGAAATAAAATTTAAAAAAAAAAAAGGAAGATTCCATTTCTCTACTAAATGCAAACAGTTTTTCTTTGAGCCCTCCACATCTCAATAAACAATACAACTGCATGGGATCACCTTTGTTTTTGGCTACTTCAGAAATAACACTTTCACCTGTTTTGACCTAACTCACATGCTGGCTATCTGATCACGTGCACAGACATTGACAACTAAATTCATATGTAAAACGCAAATCAAATGAAACAACATATATCAGGAATTCTCACCCTCTGTCAATAGAAGATATATCTTTGATAATAAACTAATTGCATATAAAGAGTTTTTATTTCTTAACTGTCACTGTGCATAGTAGAGATCACACAGCCAAAAGTAGGAACCTATGCTATCTGAGATTCTATAGTTTCTGGCTTGAGAGTGTTTAGCAAAAAATAATAGTCCCCTCCCCCATTTTACAAGCAAGTATCAAGAGCCTCCTAATATTACCACAAACTTATCTTCGAAAAATAAGGCATCAAACATATGAAAGATATAGCTACACCAAGAATAACATTTATTGTCAGTCTGAGGAAACAGAGATATATTTTTAATGGATTTACTGTGAATGCTCCAAGATAAGTGAGCACAGGCTGTCCAAGTAACTCCAAATTCTATTCCTAAACTATCCATTGACATCAAAGATATGATCAGATGGTAAACAACATGATTCCAGTTTACTAATCCAGAAACAATCTATTTTAACAAAAACAAAACGATGAAATATTTTATATTTACATATTTATAAGAATGAAATATTTTGGAACAGCTGTTTCTAATTGCTAAAAACAAAGCACTTGATTAAAGCCAGTGGAACTCCAAAGCTAGGTGCTTTTTTAAAAAAAAAAATATATATATATATACTATGTACTGCCTTATAGACACAGTATACAGGACAGGAACCTAAATTCCCTAATTTTCCCTTACAGTAAGTCCCTGATTAAACTACCTCTGTCGTATCTATACCACGCTTTCTAGTGAAGATAGGAGGAGGTGAAGGGGTAAACTGTTTTATGAGAAATCTAGCCCTACATAGAGACTGTTAGATAAAAAATAGACCTGAATACTCATCAGGACAGAAAATTTGTTTTACCTTTCAACTACTGACTGAGTCAGACCAGATTCATCTAGCCTATTTCCTCCAGTATTTGGAAGTGAAAGGATAAAGAATATGGAATTAAGTAAGTTTAGTGTCTTCCAAAACTCCCTTCTTCCTTGCCTTCCGCAGTACAGTTTCCTACATTCAGTAGTTCTGGGATTTCCTGCAGTGAAGGCTGCAGTCCCCTAGTTCCCTAAAGTCATTCCCTGAAGACATAATAACATCTATGTTAATCTATATAAATTTGAATTTGTATAGTACCTCTTGTCCATTAAACTTTCAGCTTGTACAGTTTCATGTTCCTCATTTCACTGATGTATTAAACAATCTCAACTCAAAATATTCTGCTGTCTCCCTGACAAAAAGAGTGCTGAGTAAATTTTGCAGACTTCTCAAAAAAACCAAAAATACACATCTTCACATTTTGCAAAAACCACAGTAGAGTCTTTATAAATATTTATAAATTTATAAGCATTGTAAAGAAAAGTTCACAGCTATTTCTACATTGAAGTAATTTTCCAAAAAGGAAAACTTAAATATTTGAAAGCATTTCATGACCTTGCTGCAGGGATCATTGAATCCTACAGGTTTGGACACTCTTTGCATGAAGCTCCAGCAAAAACAGACTCAGGCTCTCTACAGATCCTCTCTATAAGATGTCATTGTGAGATGCCACTATCCTGTGTAGACAGATAGGATAGCTGGAAGCTGCTAGGGTCCATCTGTGGTGAACTAAAGCTTGAATGGTGGATGCACTTTTGAATTCCTCTAAAAATTACCATCTCCGGTGATCAAATTATAAAAGCTTACTAGAAAACAAATAGCAATATTCTGCAACTGGTTTGACTTGCTTTTTTTCGTTTGTTTTGTTTATTTTATTTTGTTTTTTGTCCTGAAGCCCTTTACTGTTTATAAAGCAACGTACAATGTGAGTACTTGTAAGAAGAACTTTTAAGATACATACTCACCAAATGGTCCACTGATCAGTTGCAAGACATTAGATTTTGATTATTGCATTAACAAGGCAAAATAGGGTGCTTAGAAGACAGCCCAGCCTCTAACAACCTAGGTGTCTAGCTAAAATTTGTAGGTTTTATGTTTGTTTGTTTTATTTTTGTTAGCTTTATTTGTTTGTTAACTAGCAGTAATCTACAGCCGTTGATTTTATGACACAAATCTCTTGACCAGTGTAAAGTCATCTTCTATTTTCACATATATCACAATTCAAAAAAGTCAAACATTCTTTGGAAGTACATTTTGACCAGAAATATCTTTTCAGAAAGCTCTTCCCATCTCTTTTCATGTCATGAGCATTTGAATATTGGGGAATAAGATATAAAACTACTAAATCTTGTTATATTAACAGGTTCCTTGTATTCTACCAGTCATTTTTTGTGTGATATGTTTTACTTCTGATACTCTAATTTTAACGTGTTATAGTTGAACCTTTTCAGAAGAGAGCATAAGAAATTGCCTAGCTGTCTCTTCCTTGCATAGTTAGGCAAGATGATTCTATTAATTTGTTAGTTATTCTTCCTCTGCTTCTTGCCCTCCCTTTCTTTGGTGCAGATTTCTAAAACACTTTTCTGAATGTCTCAGGTAGGAGAAGCATGTCAGGTTCTGAAGATAAATAGCATTTCTGTTTACTGTCAAATAACATTTCAAAACTGGATTTTTAGATATCTCCATGGGTCTCAGTGTCGTTGCAACCAGTAAAAACCAGCACTAACATATCAGCATTTACTTTCTAAATGGACCACATTCCTGCTTTCTGCCTCAAGAACATTACTGAAAATCAGTTTCTTGTATATAATTAATATATATATATGTATCTATATGCATACATTAGATTCATATAAAGTTGTGAGCTCTTTCAAACACTTTCTCCACTTTGTTAATAAAAATGTAGTAGCATAAGAGTGATCAAATACTATTCCAAACTGGAAACTTCCTGCAGATCTCTCATAATCAGCAACTTGTGTATTTTCAGACAAAATTACCTGTATAATTGTTTCCTGATGTTTTATTCAGTAATTTCTGACATCTTTTCACTTCTTTCGGATCACAAGCAGCACTTTGAAACATAAATTATTGTCTTAGAAATGATCAACAATGTTCTTAAATAAACTCTAAGTCAGTGTCTTTATTGCACAGATGCCCAAACAAGGAGGCTTAATCAACGTTCATCTGAATTTTGGAAGCATTCAAACGAGATGTCAAACATTGCAGCTAAATCCAGTTCTGTGTATTTAAATCCTTTTTCCCCTTTTTCACCTTAATAAGATCTACATTAGTTTTCTAGTGAGTCCAGTCTATTCACCTCATCCCCACACTGTGTTGGAAAGCACTATTACATTTGCACATGTAAACAATATACATTTATTAACATAAACATATGCTATAGAAAGATATGGAAAATAGCCTTTACCAGAATATCTTGCCCTAGTTAGTTGCAGTCCTGCATAACTATATTTTTATGAGTTTTCCCAACTCCATTGTCTTTTAATTAAGAATAACAATAACTATATGAAATATATGTATTCACAAATTAGACTGTTTTCTTCTTCCCTTTCTGGAGAACATATCTACTCTGCACATGGAATGAGTAAGTTGGGTCTATGAACAAGTCAGAACTGTGCTGTTGAGTCTGGGAAGGCAGAAGAAGGAAATTTAAATGTAATGTTTCAATATTTTCCTCTCCCATGCATTAAGATAAACAAGCTTGTAATCTCAGATTGTATCGTTTTCTTCCACAAAGAATTAGTTTACATGTGTTGACTATGCTTTTCAGGGAAGATTTTATAAGAGGAGTTCTCAATTGTATGAGAATGGTGGTGAAACTAAGCAACTTCTGGAGTGATAAATTCTGAGCTATCACATCTGCTATTTTTTCTAGAGATAACTCAAAAATAAGTGAAAGGAAAAAACCATCAGAATTAAGTTAACCATTAAGTCATATGTTTTTCTTGCTTACTTTCTCTCTTTCAATCTTTCTTTCCTTTTTTCTTTCTTTAATTTCAAAAGATCATGTGAAACTTGGCAAAATGGTTCCTTTTTTTTACTTAGTATGTTATCAAGGAGGCAAAAAGGCTGCAGAAAATACCATTCCTACAGTATCACAATTACTAGTATTTCTCAACAGGAAAGATGAGAAGGAATAGTCTGTTCTTTATTGAAGATAGCAGAAGTTTTCATATTTCATGTTCACTTTTAAATTTACTCTCATTTGAATGACAGTTTGCAAAGGAGAAGAGTTAAAACAAGCATTTAGACCCAATAAAAGATTGCACCTAGAAGTTCAGGACTGCATTCAGCCTTCCTTGATTTTAATAGTTTGTCCTTTTGTGTGGAATCTAAGATCTAGTGTTCAGTGATAAAAACTCTCCAAATAGCATTCTTGAAAAGTTTTTGATGTGCCAGAACTGGGTCTAAAACATCTTATGTCTGAGGAAGAGTCTGCTAGGCTGCTAGATTAGTTGCTGGAGACAGCCACAGAGGATGTATTGCCAAAGGTCCTTCAGCTGTCCAGAGGCTATACAGCCCTGTGCAGATTGTCAAAAGCCATCTCTTTAAAACTTTGAGATCCATGCAGTCTTATTCTAAAACAATTGTGCAAGTATAAGATGTAAATCGTTTATTTGAAAACATGGCCACCGTAGTTAAATACAACAAAGATATCAGACATCTAGACATCAGATCATTAGGTTTTATGAATGAATAGAAGGATCAATAATCACTTTTCTTCCAGGAACAAAATGTTGCGTTTTGTAGGCTGTTTCCATCTTTTACATAAACTAGCAACGGAATAGCTACCCAAAGAGATGCTATCCCTCCCAAACAAGGACCATAACCATTAGGTTAGCTACCATCCTTCCTTTGAGTTCCTTTGGGAACCTTCCTTCAACAGAGAATGTTCTTCCTGTACAGTATCAGAGCAACTGCAATTATCTTCTGAGAGAGGAATTTGAGTCTCTTCTTGTTGAGGACAAAGTTGAAAACAGTTACTCTACTTGACGAGCAGAAACAGGTCAAAGGGTCATAGGAAATTTTCAAGAGAAATAGGAAACATCATTGTGGCACATCTAGGGCTTGGTAGTCCTAAGAGTGCTTTTGGATCACTGCTGTTTTTGTTACCTTACTCTACTGAAGTTGTGCTTGGAACACCTAATTTTAAACTTGATCAAGATGTTGATCAAAGCCTTTTTTCTCTTCAAAGATATTTGCAACTGAAGAAAAATTTTAAAAAATCTGTAACGACTAAGTTACAGAAAGGCGTCAGTCACAGATGTCAGAAATTGATATAAAGACGTAAAGAAATTGTTAAACTTCATATTTAAAAAGTCCCCTGATTTTTTAAAGTCATTTCAGAAGAGCAAAAATTCCTAAGACAGTTTGATAAACTTGAAATTTCATTTCAAAAGCACTTAACTGACACAAATAAATTGACAGATTCTGATTTGACTTGTTCTGAATGGATTTTTCCAAATTTTTGGTTCAGTGACTAAATATTTCAAAAACAAACAGAGAAAAAAATGCACATATTAGTCTCCTAGTTCCAGTGGAGATATTCTCTAACTTTTGTTTGCTGAGATGCATTAGAAGATAATATTCTCAGACTTCAAACTCACAGTCACTATTAATTTACTTTTGTCTTTCTGAGTGCAATCTTAGAAAATTGAATGTCTGTGATTAATGGAAACAAGAATTTTGACTTTTTTTTATACATACTGAGATCCCAAAAGATTATTAAGGTTTAAAAGAACACTATGATATTAAAATATGTATGTACATATGTGTAGCATTTTCTTTCAGAAGTAACTTAAAAGTTGGAAACCATCATACTTCCTTGGTATTATTATATCTAATGAGCAGGATGGTGGCACTACTCAGATCTCTGAGATATATAATAATGTATATTGTATAATAATCTTTTATAATTTTCTGTCTCTCCTATTCTTTCCCACTCTCTAAAATCACCCACAAGCTGCTATTGCATGCAACAGCTGCACATATCCCTCTCATGAAATGAACTTTCAACATATCTTCTAGCACAAATAATCCTAAAACTCCTAGTAGCAATTCAGTTTGTTTACAGTTTTATGTGGTGTATAATTCATTCTTATGTCATCACAGAGGATATCTGCTTTCGTGCATAGAAAGTAGAATCTTATCCCATAAAAAGGGTCCACTTTTTTACTTTGTTAGTTTTTCCTTTGAGGTATGACAAAGATCCAAGGATAGTTCTGTTCTCTTGTTTTCAATCAGATAACTCCCACAGACAGCACTACAAGCATAGCGATTTCTCAACAGTTCCTTGAGATTTCTCCTTTCTTCCCAGACATCATAGCTATTATCTTCTCTCCACCTTTATAGCCTTCTTTTTATTTTACCAAAATTATAACCCAAACGGTACTTCCCGATCTCTTTGACCACGCTTCCAATGTTACTATTATGTCCTTATCACCAGTAGAAACAACATTAATCTAAACCACAGTCTGAGTAGCAAACTCAGCAGACACCATGCAGACTGATAAATCTGATGATCAACTTGGCTTCCATCTGGAACTGGCATCTTATATCACATCACCCTTTATCTATGTATGTTTGTGGTGAGTAATAATTCAAATATACTGGAACAGGATGTTACCTTCTGTCATATGGCAGAAGGTAAAACAATTATACAATATAAGGTTAACTTCAGATTCACTTGGCTGATATAGAATTTCTACTTTATATGTGTAGGGTCACACATTTTCAGCAATGTATCTGAATACTCAGGAACTATTCACATTCATTTTTCATTAATTACGGACCTTAACTTCAACCCGCTGTAGAGACAAGCTATGGAACATTACCATTTCTATCTATTTGGGAACCAGCCTTGGATTTAACTAAAGACGGGGATGATACTGTGAACCGTATATATTGATTTAAACCTTGCTGCAAATCCAGCAGAAGACAAATGAAGTATTCCCACTGAGTATCATGGATTCATAGCCTAGTTCAAGCTAATCTGCTTTTTGTAAGAGGCATCAGTTTCACTTCTCAAGATTTGAAGTTTCTCTAGTTTCTCACTTCTTGTTGTCAGACACTGGTATTAATTCAAATGTAAATGAACAAAGTGCAGCAGTGTGCCAAATATAAGGTAGCACAAATTTAACAATTTTCATTAACACAAGAATATTCACTAAACATTTTCCTATACTAGAAGAAATAATCTGTTCAGCAAAACTAAACCCATCCTGACAGTGACACACAAATAATCTGTTCCCATAGTTTCTATTCTATTCAGATAGGCCTCTTGGTGGTGCAGAGCTGTCATTCACTAATTTTGCTGATTCCATAATGAGAAAAAGTCATGCAGTTCAGAATAACAGAAGCTAAAGGTCAATTAATCACTATTTTGAAAATAGAGGTAAAAATACAAGGCAACAATAGAATCAACAGGAAATTTGTACCCAATACAGAGAACAAGAGAATTTCACCTACATATTCACAAAGTATCATGAAGTATCTATTAGTAAATAGTTTTTATCTCAACCCATGAGTTCTACTTTATTTTCTCCTATTTCTCTCCTACATCCCACTGGAGAAGGGTGAAGAGTGAGCAAACAACTGTGTGGTGCTTCACTGCCTGTCAGGTCAAAACCACAACACCATGGAAATAAATAGGAGGCATTATTTTCAGGGCAACCTACAAAGATCTTCTTCTGTTGTTGTTTACTCAATAGTTGCTACATAAGAATTGGCACTGCAAGTCACATGTAGCTCTGATCTGGCCCTTTCCTAATTAATTAGAAAGAAAAAAAAAGGATATTAAAAGTAATAAAGAATACTGTAATAGTATTCATGTGAGGAATATTCAACCAGAAAAATTGCTTTATTAAGAATGTCAACAGAATTCTTTTATATTACTTGCAAGTACATTTTAATTTCTGTAACATGTGGCTGGGTATACAGCTGGAATTATTTCTGTTAAATTCTCATGTTAAAGCTTGAGAACAATTAAAAACATCTACAGAGGGAACACAATCTACATTTGAATACTTTGAAAAATAAGGTAGATTAAAAGTGATTGATAACAGAGTCTGTTTTTTATCTTTGTTAGTTTGTTTTGTAAGTAACTTTGAATATACAAGGCTAGAAGCTCTACAGAAAACCAGTATTATCACAGGAAAGGTCCAAATAAGGTGAATTTTTAATGAAAAACAGCATACTTGACAAGCCTTCCTATATGTTTCATGGTTTAAAAAAGTGCATATCATTCCTCCACTATGAGCCAAGCATTATTAAAGATATTAACTTAAAGTACAGCTTGTGCCTGAGAAAACATAACCAAAGAAATAAAGCTTTTGGAAAATTATCAAAAGTGTTCTGAGCAACAGTTGATAGAAATAATCTCCTATCTAAAATATTTTTCAAAGGAAACCATTTGAGCCTCTCTATTCCTTGATTTTTTGTGTCTCGTTTTGGCTTCTGCTTTTCTTAGAGAATTTTGTGGATAACATTTTGTAATATATCTATCCTAACTGTCTGTCATGCATATTTCATCCACCAAAGAGGTCACTAAACATATGGTGGCCTGTATGTAAATAGTAGTAGAAAGGTTGAAATCTGCTCATTTCATGTAATGTGTTTGTGATAATTTTACGATCTATATTAGCACAGATTTATTCAGCTTTATCCAGATTTTCCAGCTTCCAAGTTTGTTTGTTTGCTTGTTTGTTTCCCCCAGTATTGGCAGTCATGCCAAACAGTATTTGAATGGGAAAATTCTGTACATGTCACTTACATTCACTGACCTGTCTGGACCATTCTATTTTTATACCCTATGTGATTCATGGAATAAAGTCAAGATGAATAAAAATCTAATAGGAAGTAAATTCCACACTAAAGTTATAGAAATTATGAGGCAGCACTGTTCTATTAGCACTAGAACTAAAAGCATCAAAAATATTTTTCAAAATATTGTATTTGAATAATTTATATTCAAAAATATTTTTTCAAAAATATTTTTCTTTTGCAACAATTCAGGAATGTGTCACAACACCTTTACAAAGACATTTATACATATCTTTAACACTGAGGTGCATAATCAACTTCATCTGCTTGAAGACTGTGAAGAGGAAATGGACCTGGGGGTGTTGGTTGATGCTTGGCTGAACATGAGCCAACAGTGTGCCCAGGTGGACAAGAAGGCCAATGGTATCCTGGCCTGTATCAGAAATAGTGTAGCCAGCAGGAGCAGGGAGGTGATCATCCCCCTGTACTCAGCTCTGGTGCGGCCGCACCTTGAGTACTGTGTTCAGTTTTGGGCCCCTCACTACAAGAAAGACATTGAGGCCCTGGAACGTGTTCAGAGAAGGGCAACAAAACTGGTGAGGGGTCTAGAGCACAAGTCTTATGAGGAGCGGCTGAGTGAGCTGGGATTGTTTAGTCTGGAGCAGAGGAGGTTCAGGGGAGACCTCATCGCACTCTACAACTTCCTGAAGGGAGGTTGTGGTGAGGAGGGGGTCGGCCTCTTCTTCCAGAGAACTAATGACAAGACGAGAGGGAATAGCCATAAGTTGTGCCAGGGGGAATTTAGATTAGATATAAGGAAAAGCTTTTTCTCTGAAAGAGTGGTCAGGCACTGGAATGGCCTGCCTAGGGAGGTGGTGGAGTCACCATCCCTGATGCTGTTCAAGAAGCATCTGGATGAGGTGCTAAGGGATATGATTTAGTAGCTTAGTGGGTAGGGATGGTGATAGGAGGACAGTTGGACTAGATGATCTTGTAGGTCCTTTCCAACCTTGTGTTTCTACGATTCCATGAATTAGAACTCACTGTTCATGCAGCGTAATTGTATAGTCAACAAAACACCATGCAGAAAGCAATCACATGCCACTATAGACAGAAACTATAAAGAACTTTATCTGACATTTTTGTGTGTACCCATTCCACTTTCTTCTTTCTCCTTCTTTAATCTTATGGGAAATTTTGTGTTAATCTAATTTAAATGAGATTTAAATACCATTGGCTGTGAGTTTACAGCAACATATGCTTATACTTTCATCCAACTCATTTATTTTTCCTCTTTCTAAAAACCCTGCCAAAGTTGTTCTTTTTCAAACAACAAATTAACTTAGAAAATAACTGTTTACAGTAAGATCTTCTGTTAATTCTGACCTATGCCAAAAGGCCACAGATTGTGACTAAAAATTATATTAATACCAAAAATTTAATCAAGTTGTTCTATATTGTTTATATATTACCAAACAGAAACGGGATTAAAATTCAAGTAAGAAAGCAGCTCATATGAATAGGGAAAAAGTTCTGTTCTTTGAAATGAAGAGAGTCATGTCAACATTATTGGGTTTTGAAAGATAGATAAGGAAAGAGAGAGAAAGAAAGATTTTCAGTTACATCTTCAGTAGGTGTCCAGTGAAGCAGAACGAAACATTTAAGTTTGAATTCTTCGGAAGTGAACTGTAACTCTAGAATCACAGCCAGCAGGTCGAGGGAGGCTATCCTGCCCCTGTCCTCTGCTCTGGTGAGACCTCAGCTGGAGTACTGCATCCAGATGTAGAGCCCTCCACACAGAAGAGACACGAACCTGTTGGAGCACATCCAGAGGAGGGCCACAAAAATGATCCAAGGGATGGAACATCTCCCCCGTGAGGACCAGCTAAGAGAGATGGGGCAGTCCAGCCTGGAGAAGAGAAGGCTCTGGCAAGACCTGATAGCGGCCTGTCAGTATCTTAAGCGGGCATACAAGAAAGAAGAGAATGGACACTTTAGCAGAGTCTGCTGTGATAAGACAGAGGGAAATGGTTTCAAACTAAAAGAGAGGAGATTTAGGTTGGATGTAAGAAAAAAGTTCTTTACAGTAAGGGCGATGAAGCACTGGAACAAGTTGCCCGCAGATATGGTGGAAGCCCTATCCCTGGAGACCTTCAAGGTCAGGCTGGACCAGGCTCTGAGCAATCTGATCTAGCTGCAGACAACGCTGTTCATTGCAGGGGTGTTGGACCAGATGACCTTTAAAGGTCTCTCCCAGCTCTAAGGATTCTGTGATTCTTTAATCAACAAAAGCAAAACTGAGCCTACATTTAAAATTATTTGGTTATTGATTTGTAGAGGACCCTTTTATTTAAAGTATTAATTTCTACCTACACTGACTTCTTGATGGGATCACATCAATCCTAAAGCTTTCTGAAACTAGATTTCTACTTGCAAGACTTTATAATCAATAAGGCCAACTCTAAAATGCCCAGTTAATGTTCTGAAGTTTACTGAAGTAACCAAATCTAACATCAGAAAGACCAGATATGAAAGAGAAGGAAAGTAATTCATAATGTCTAGAACAAGATTGTCTCAAAATTACCTTCTTCTGACTATATAATATTTCTTTTCAAGGTAGACTACCTCTTGGTCATCTTTAACCTTTCAGAAAATAATGTTAGTATATTTGGGGTATAAAAAAGGCAAACAAAAACTTGTTATAGACATATAAAATATAAATCTGGACTCGGATAATATATTGTTTAGGCTTAGCTGAGAATTAGAGTTTCCATCATTAGAAAAGGTGCTTAGGCTTGCTCTATAGAAAAAAGCTTATGTTAAACAAGTTAGATTAGTTGAATTAGATTGGTTAAGTTACTTGAGTCAATACAGAATGCCTTTAAGTCAGTTGCTTTCAGTTAGAAAATCAGAGAAGACCATTTTGTTATAGTTGATTCTCTAACATAAGTTCTTTAGTCAATTCACATTTGATGAAAGTGTTTCTTTTAGGAAAGAATCCAGTCTACTTTTATCAGTAGATCTTCATATTCAAACTCTGATTCTGAAGTGTGGCTAGTACACTGTCAGATAGGTATATCCAGAATTTTGCCAATTGCTAGACCCAAGCAATACATTTTATGACCCTGTTATTGAAAACTTGTAAGAGCTTTAAGTGAAATTATTGGTCATTGGAAGCTGCTAGTAACATTACAACAGTACACTTACAATGATTCTAAAAACAGTGTAACTTCAGAAATTGGATGGTCTTTTTTTTTTCTGACAGAATATTTTATTTTTTCTGTTAGAGCACAATTCTCTAATTGAAATATTAAGGGTTAATTATTATATGAGATGTTGAATACATAATTCTGCTTCTCAGAGACAACTGTCAAGCCTATAAACTAGCAAAGGGAATATTGGACTCACTTCAGAAAGGAAATAAGATGATACCTTCAATTTCTAGGAGGAAACTTTATTCTCTCTTTTTATGGGTCTTTCTGTGGCTAATTACAATGTCAGTTAATTTATCCAAAATTTGCTTTATTGTTTTTGTGCTGCTTCCACTTAACCATTGTGCTTCTCATTTGCCAACCACTCATAGAAAATTGTTCAGAAAAAAAACCACATCAGATTATTCACACTTTATCACTTTATCATCATGAATTTATTCATTACCACTTACTTAAAAGATCAAATTCAGAATGGAAAGAATCATCATCATGAGGTTATCTAAGTTAAGGTATAGCAGATAGCCCTAGTACTGCCTCAGCCAAGATATTTGAGTTTGTGCCTCAGCTGGCTCCACACTTCATCACTGTTAGTCTAAGCTCTTCAGAGGCACACTCTGTCTGTATGATACTTACACAGGGGAGATCATTAATAACGTTCATTGCAATAAATAATGATAATTGGAAAATGTAGAATCATTGATGATTCTTAAAAATTTTGATCTACTATTTTTTAAATATTTATCATTTTCTGAAATATAAATCTGATAATCAAATGGCAGTTTCAAGGCCACAGGATTCTAAACCTTTTCCTATTATCTCTAGGTTGCTCAAAGTTTTATTGCCTGTCTGTCTACAATTGAACATCCAAATAAAATAATGTTGTTCCATGCCTGGTAAAGTAAAATTCCAATTAAAATTCAACAGTGTATTCTCATTCAAAATGGCTCCAATATAATATGAAGTACATTAATTTGACTTAGTTACCTGACTTGTTAATTAAACTGAAAAGCCAACTTATTTGTTTATTCCAGGACTGACATTAAATGACATTTCATGCGACATCCGATATCTTTATGCTAATTGAATAACTTTTGATTTGTATATATCATGTTGATTTGTGTAGTACATAAGTGTCAGGGAAAAAATCCTCATATCTGCAAATGATAAGAAATCTAAGAGATTTACAAATAGAATTACTAGCATTTTGAGCACAGCTGGCTGCTTATTTTTAAATTTACTAAGGACTGTAGAGGAGCTGCTATTCCAAAATGCTATTAAAAATTAGAAATGCAGAATGTAACGCTGGATATTTCTGTACTAATGAAGCACTTCTAAAAATGGTATTTCCATTAGTTATCCATGTAAAACTAGGGCAGTAGAACCAGTCCTTGAGATTAAATGGTATCTGTTAATTTTTTGTCTCTGGGAGTGTTTCAGTTTTTAGGACAGACAGGCTTTAAGAGCTCACTTACATGAAGCAAATATTTTAAACTTTTTTGCATGGAGGATGTGTAAATTCCTGTAGTTCCTTATATTTTAAACATTGTTAATGACTAGGGAAAAACACAAATACTATGACATGTAGCTGATATTTTCTTCAGCATAAAATTTGTTATATCCATTATGTTTGGACAAGATTTTACGGTATTATCAGCCACAGAATAAGACATTATTTGGTGTTTATTCTGCATGAAAAACTAAGAAGAAATGCTTTGATTTGGTTGAATATCTGTTGAAGTTTGGGGCGGGGGAAAAAACACATCAAAAGCAGAAACCAAAACCAATCACTTTCTCTGCTCAACTTTCATGACGTGTTTTTCAAGTGTTTTTCATTTGGAAAAGAAGGAAGGGAGGGAAAGAAGGAAGGGAGAGAAGGTGGGAAGGAAGGGAAAGTGGGAAGGGAGGGAAGGTGGGAAGGTGGGAAGACCACCTTTTCTTCAACCGCACCAAAATAAAAGGTAAACCTTATTTAGGCTGAAAAGCAGATAGTTGCTACAGTAATACTTGGAACTAAAGGAAAAGAGAGTCTGTACATTATTTCAGGGAAAAGGAAACAAACAATGACAAAAAAACTTAAAGCAATGCTTCTAGAGTGTCTGGCTCATTGGCTGAGTAAGAAAGCACACTGTTAAGAACTTAAAGGAAGAAAACTTAGAAGAAGAAAAGAACCAAAAATACAGTAATTACTGAATATATGATTTGTCAGACTTCTCCCTTAAAGAGACATTCCAAGCTTTACTAAGTGTTTGGCATCAAAAGAGCAACAATACCAAAGCAATTTATAGAAGGGTAGACTTACATAAGTAATTTTTGATTTCTGGGGAATGTTACAACGGCCCCCACACTTCAGCAAAGGAAAGTTGGGAATTCTGACATCATATCAGATCTGAGTTGTCTTGGATCATATAGAGAGTGAAGCAAAGGTGTGAACAAAACAAGGTATAAAAATGGCACAGAAAAGAGGAAGGTTTGCAAATCAAGTTTCTTCTTTATTCTGTCGGAGTATGGTGTATGTATGTAGTTATGAACCTAATTTTGCTGCAACTTCTTCAAAAATTCTGCCTATATTTCATTTATTTATCAACACTTCCATATAGTAGGTTTCAAGCATTGCCAGATAAAGTTTTTCTTTGAATAAAAAATATATTAGAAAAGGATGACATAAATCTCAGTACAACATAGACCAGATCATGAAAATTTCAAGAGATTTTTTTTTCTCAAAGGAAAAAGAAAAAATTACATGGTTAAACAATTACATTTTTTGCTCTAGTAAATTTGTTCAATGACATCTTCAAAAATGAACGTGAGCTTGGAAGTTCAAATAAATAAATATTTATAAAACACTCAAGCTGTTTTTGACAAATTGAAAAAAGTAGAAAAACAAAATAACAGAAGTGAAGGAATAAGGATAGAGTTCATGACTAGTTTATCTTTTTAGTCACTGAAAAATTATCCGATCTTTATTAGCTGCAGTTTCCCTCGCCCTTATTCCGCCTCATAAGTGCTCACTCTCTCCAGCTATTACCTGGTTCAATAAATCTGGACTCCATTGTCAGTACCTTGACCTTTCTATGGCTTCCATATTTGGCCATAAGTGGAGAAGACACTACTTATTCTCAGATTTTTCTTATTTTTGCACTTGTGAAGTGAAACATGTAAAAGAAGAGCAAACAGAAGTCAGCCAACTTTTATTCTTAAAGTTCCAGGTAATACAAAAACTAAAACACATAAATGGGATCCTCCTGTGTGTCATGGGCTGCTGCAGCTTAAGGATGACATGACTAAAAAAGCTCTGTGTTCTGATTACAGAAAACAATAATATGTGAGTATTTATAGCACGCAATACTATGACAACTCACCATACACGTATAAATAATATCTCCTTTTCCCTTAACTTCAACTGATACAGCTTTTGCTTCTTTACATCTTCCATTCATTTTCTTTATTCAGTTCATAAGTGTCCAACCTTTTGGCTTGCCTGGACCACATTGAGTGAAGAGGAATTGTCATGGGTCACATATAAAATCGCAGAATCACAGAACTGCAGGGGTTGGAAGGGACCTTTAGAGATCATTGAGTTCAACCTTCCTGTCAAAGGAGGTTCCCTAGAGCAGGTTGCACAGGTAGGCGTCCAGACAGGTCTTGAATATCTTCAGGGAAGGAGACTCCTCCACAACCTCCCCAGGCAGCCTGTTCCAGTGCTGTCACCCACACCATGAAGAAGTCCTTGCACATATTGGTGTGGAACTTCCTATACTCCAGTTTGTGTCCATTGCCCCTTGTCCTGTTACCACACACCACTGAAAAGAGTCTAGCCATGTCCCTTTGCCTCCTACATTTAAGATATGTGTAGATATTGATAAGATCCCCTCTCAGTCTTCTTTTCTCCAGGCTGAACAGACCCAGCTCACTCAGCCTTTCTTCATAAGGGTGATGCTCCAGGCCCTTTATCATCTTTGTGGCCCTCTGCTGGACTCTTTCCAGGAGATTCCTGTCTTTTTTGTACTGGGGAGCCCAGAACTGGACACAGTACTCTAGGTGAGGCCTGATCAGGGGAGGATCACCTTGCCTGACCTGCTGGCCACATTCTTTTTAATGAATCCTAGGATATAATATAGTTAATGTATAAAAGAATCAGAACTTCTCTTTTATTATTTTTGTTATCAAAACATTTTTTTAAATAAGGAGAAAGCAACATAAACATAAAACTAGTGGGATATTTGACCTTGTTTTTGTGAAACTAATGCATCAGTCTGGTTTGATGGACATGGTTGCAATTCTTAGTGAGTTCTCAAGGCGTTCATCAGAGATTTTGATGAAATTGTACTCTTCCTGTGCTTCATCCTTGAACATAGTTGTTCACAAATGTACATGTTGCGAAAAAGCAATGCCATGAATAAGATGTGACTGTAAAGTAGAGGATATTTTTCTCTGATAAGACGGTCTCATAAAAGTGTAGTAGAGAGACATAATCAAATTCTTGAGTTGAATATCTGATTGCGACTTCATACATTCCATAGGAAAATTTACTGGTAATTTATTTATGTCAACTGAAAATGCAGTCACAAGTATACCAAAAAATTGATCATTTTTTCAGAAATCTTAAAATCTATTTCCAAATTTCTTTATGAAAATGGGAAAGAAGGCTGAATATTTTTCACTGTTCACAGGACTGTGTTTAGTCAGTGTATCAAAATGCAGAAAATTATTTCCATAACGTGAGTTACCACTGCACTGTGCCCTCCCTTTGGCATGGTTTCAGATCAGACAGTGCAAAATTGCACACAGATTCTTGGTTGTTGCTGAGCAACGGGTGTGCACCTGGGGATGGGCTGGGACCCTCAGTGGGGAAGAACCACTACCATGATTGTGTGGTGGTAGGGGTTGTGCTGGGCCACATGCAGCCCACAGGCCATGAGCTGGACATGCCTGATTTAGCTCACAGATCATTGTTGTTTTGTTCTCAATCTTTTCTTGACATCTTCTCTTGCTCTCCTCTATCCAGTACATATGTACCTTAGTAAAAACCTTTCCCTAGAATTTTTCCACAATATACACATAGTATTTATCATATTATGGTTATTAAGCTTGCTGATCAGAACACAGGCAAAAAATACTCACGTTGTGGTTTGAGCTGGCAGAGCTTAAAACACCACACAACCTCTCGCTCACACCTCCCTCCTCTCTGCTGGGATCAAGAAGAGAATCGAGAAAAAAAGGTAGAACTCATGAGTTGAGATAAAACTATTTACTAACAGAAAAGGAAAATAGAATAAAATAACAGTAATTATAATTAAATACAAAACAAATGATGCGCAAAGCAATTGCTCACCACCCACTGACCAATGCCCAGCCAATCCCCCAGCAATGGTGCTTTCCCAGCTAACTCCCCTTCCTTATATTACATGATGTCATATGGTATGGAATATCCCTTTGGTCAGTTTGGGTCAGCTGCCCCGGTCCTGTCCCCTCCCAACTCTCTGTGCCCCCCTCCAGCCCCTTCACTGGCAGGGACACACAAGGACCAAGAAACTGAAAATGTCCTTGGCTCTGTTCAATGCTGCTGGGTGTTATCAGCTCTGTTTTTCTTCTAGAACCAAAACATAGCTTCATACCAGACATTAAAAAAGAAAGTTTCAGCAAGAAACTAAGACAACTCTTAATGTTCCCAGTTTATTTCTTTTTAGCTTCATGAAGTTATACCAAACTCCAGAGTCCTGAACCATGACTATTTATCTCATGTACTAATAAATATTACATGTTTTAAATCTATAGACAGGTAAAACAGCACACAAATCCCCAGTTCTTAGTAAATAAATAAAAATAAACACATTTCCTCTTTTCAAAATATCTGTTTCTTGTTATTACAGTTTAACATGATATTAAGGTTATTCAAGTAAAGATAAGAAAAAGAAAATCTCAGTTAATTTTGCAAACCATTACTGATTACTGGGATTAAAAGAGATTGGGAACGAAAAGGTTATTTCAGAAAAAAAGAAATGTAACAAAAATGCTCCTAGTGAAGACCTGGAACAGGTTGCCCCCAGGGGTGGTGAATGCCCTGTCCTGGAGACATTCATGCTCAGACTGGACCAGGCTCTGAGCAATCTGATCTAGCTAGCTGATGTCTCTGTTCATTGCAGGAGAGTTGGACTAGATGACCTTTAAAGGTCCCTTCCCACTCAAATGACTCTATTAAACTAAGTACATAAATCCAATACTTTCAGACGCTGCAAGTAAATAGCCAATACACACGGACAGTTGTTACAGTCCAAACTTATTACTACTTACTTCTTTACTTTCTTTATTCATAGACTTTTATGCTATATTTAAATATTGTCCATAAACAATAAACTACAAAAATAAGTCAGAAATCAAGATATAAAAACTGAGAACTTCATGACACATTTTCATCCTTACTAAGATTAAGCATCCAGGGCATACAGTTGTGCCTACTCATCTTGACAAGTCTTTCTGACATAAATAAACTCCATCACTGTGTCACATAAAAAAACATTAGCTTTAGGTCCAACATCATATTTTAGGCAGCATTCTCATAAGCAACTTCATGACTGTGGTGCACAAGACCCATTGAAAGGCAATGGGAATTATGGTGCTTCAATCACAAGTTGTCTTGGAAAAATTATATCCATTATGCATAGTAATATGATGAACAGCTGCAAATTCTGAGATCAAAATTTGACTTATCATATTCTGTGCACAGATGGTTGATGCAATAATCTGCTTCTCAAAAAGACAAGAAGAGGTTGTCTCTATCAATAACATCAATGAATACCAATCATACAGTGATCAGGGATTTTCTCAGGCTGCACATGCAGCTTAGAGAGCACGGTCTTCATTTATCTTACTCTCAATTGTGTTTGGCAACCTAATTATGAGAAGACAGTAGGTGCAATAACAAGGAGTATTTCATTCTTTGGCGCTTGATACAATGGGCCACTAGAGACTGTACTGGGGAATTTGAACTAACTGCTTTTGTTCATCAGTGCAAAATTTAAGGTCACATTCTTACCAAAACTGAAGTAGAAGACTAGAAAAATTGTTCTAGTTAATTGGAGATTTTATTTTCCAGATACTGTTGAAAGACCTCAATTTCCCTTTAATTTTGAGAGAAGAGTCTTTTCCATGACTAAACAATCTGTCAACTTTTTTTCCACTTTATCTCATCACAATTACAAGATTATTTTATTTCTGTTGTAACTTGCTGAAGCATAGGGGAAAATAAACACTTCCACCATCCTTGAAAAGATTGAACTAGGTAGCAAACATGGAATTCCTTTCTAGACTATCTTAAGAGTTGCATTTATAAAATCTATCACATAATTGGAGATGAGAGTGACTGTCTGTCTTAGTTTCTAACAGAAGTTACTTCTCTCACAGTGTCTGGTATGAAGCTATGTTTTGTTCCCAGAAGAGAAACAAAACTGATAACACCTGGTAGTGTTGAACAGAGCCAAGGACATATTTTGTTCCTCAGTGAAGCAGTTAGAAGGCATAAGGAGCTGGGAACTGGGAGGGGACAGGACCAGGGCAGCTGACCCAAACTGACCAAAGGGATATTCCGTACCATATGACATCATGTAATATAAGGAAGGGAAGTGAGCGGGGAGGGTCCGTTTGCTTGGGGATTGGCTAAGCATCAGTCACGGTTGGTGAGCGATTGCTTTGTACAATTACTTGTTTTGCATATAATTATCATTACTGTTATTGTACTCTATTTTCCTCTTTCTGTTAGTAAGTAGTTTTTATCTCAACCCATGAGTTTTACCTTATTTCTCAACTCTCTCCCCCATCCCAGCTGGGAGGAGGTGGGGGGTGAGCGAATGGCTGTGTGGGGTTTCCCGGCCTGCCGGCTGAAACCAGAACACTGTCAAACCATTAAGTACAACATTCTCCTTGTAAATGTGTCATTAGTGTTTTTACTACGCAATCTTATAACAAGAGGTAGAAATCTTTGTACAGAAAGTTTTGTGTGCAGAGAACATAAATGACTCAAGCCCATCAAAAATGATTAACCTTTTGTTGATATATGCATAAAATAGGACTCTTCCCTGATAAATTTAATTATTTAAATGCATAAAGCAAGTGAACCTATTACGAATCTTAGAGTTATTGAAAACTTTCTCGAACACGATACTTAGGCTAGCCCTGAGCAAACTAACATAACTTTTATACTTGCTCTATTTTAAGTGGAGGTGGATCAGATAGTATCTTAAGGTTCCCAGAAACTTTTTTTTCCCTACTTTTTACAATTCTTATTTTATAGTACACTACATACACTTTGCTCAAGCAAAAACGAACCTAAAAGATCAGGCAGAAGAAACTTGTATCAAGATGGAAAAAAATTATCACACGTGTAGGGAAAAAAGAACACTCTAAAGCATATCTGTTTTCTTTACCACTCATATTCTTCGTATTCCTGCCATCATCATAATCCAAAGATTGCTTATAAATAACATGTAAGTAATTAGTATTACTGCTACCTGTTAATAGCAATGTAGCTGCTTCATTCATTCAGTGAATATGAATTCAAACAATGAAGTCAGTGCTACATTAATGATTTACAGAAAATGGACTCAGACTTTGTAACCACATTATACAAGTATGTAAGTCTCCTCTCCTGAGCAATAATTGTATTACACTTGAAAATTGCCTGTTGGAGTATATTAAAAAATAAGTAAATAAATTGTTGATTTCCTGTTGACATGATTTTCTCTGTATGGATTCTTGGCTTTAAAGTTTGATGTTGCATACATTGCAGAATCCATCTTCATACCATCCTAAGCTTATATTGAGAAAAATTTCAGTAGGACTCAAGAGAATTTAGAAACCCAAATTTAAAATCGATTGATGACACTTTACAACTGATGTAAATATTTCATAAAATTGGAAAAGATTATATGCACAAAAAATTTATAGTTATGAGTAGCTGCTATTGACTCATACAAGAGTATTCCTGACTTTACACAAAACTGATGACAACTCTTAACTGAAAATAACATTCAGGTTCAAAATTTCCTCAATTCCTAGCATACTAAAACAGTGTACACATACCTCATCCAAGTTTAAAGGTATATGAGGGTACACCTTATTCAACCACAGTTGATACGTATGCACCTGCCTACACCCTTTACTTTTTGATGTAGCTCAAACTACCTAACTAAACTAGATCTTTGGACTGATACTTGGTGCAGGTGGTCACCTAACAAGTAAAGATGAGAAAAAGGCGTACACATTTAATGTCTTTTTTGCCTCAGTCTTTAATAGTAATAACAGATTATGAGCTACTCGGACCTCAGATTTCAAAAGACCGAGACTGGGGGAGCAGTGACTTTCCCAGTCAGTGACATCACCAAAATTGTAAGGGAACAGATGTACCAGCTGAACATTCATAAGTTCATGGAGCCTGATGGGATTCACCTCAGATTACTGACGGAGGCAACAGACATTATAACTTGATCCTCTAAATGATTTACTAAGGGTCATGGGAACCTAGGAACTGACTGGAAGCTAGCCAACATTACATTCATCTACAGAAAGGGAAGGAACCTACAGAACTGTTAGGTTAACAACAGTCCCTGGAAAAGTTATGGAGAAGATTACTCTGGGGTTCTTTAAAAGACATTTAAAGAATGAAGCCATTATCAGGCATGGGTTCAACTAGGGAAGATCCAGCCCTACTAATTTTATCAACTTCTACAATAAGGCCACCTGCTTGGTGCATAAAGGGAAGGCAGTGGATACAATGCTTCTGCATTTCTGTAAAATCTTCAATAAAATTCCTCACAGCATTCTTCTGTACAAATTGCCCAATAGTGAGATAAAGTAGATCATGTTACACTGGCTGATGAATTGACTCAGTAGCAGAGCTCAAAGTTTCATAGAATCATAGAATCATCTAGGTCAGAAAAGATCTCTGAGATCACGAAGTCCAATGGTTAATCTAGTACTGCAAATTCTACTGCTAAACCATGCCCCAGTGCACCACATCTACACATCTTTTAAAGACCACCAGTTATAGCGATGATGACTTCCCTGTACAGCATTTTCCAATACCTGTTTCAATGGGTCAGAGTGAATGGGGCTACCTGTAGCTGGTGGGAAGTCACTAGTGGTGTTCCTCAGGGCTCAGTTTTAAAGCCAGTTCTGTTCAAAATTTTCATCAGTTACCTGGATACAGCAGTGAAGTGTATCCTTACCAAGTCTGTTGATGTTACTATATTGGGAGGTGCTGTTGAATTGCTAGAGGGATGAGAGTTCTTGCAGAGGAATCTAGATACATTGGAGCATTGGTCAATCATCAACAGTAAAAGTTCAACTGTGAAGTGAGGGCTCGGACAAGCATGAGACGATCAATATGATCAAGTGAATGCCAATTTATTACAGCTAATACAGCTTCTTTTATAATTATTTGTTATCTTGCACGAGGCAGCTAGCTACTGGTGATTGGATAAAGACAGTAAAGCATACATTAGCAGTTCATTTCTAATTGGGTGCTGGCAGCTGTTGTGATGTGAAGCATTCTTGATCCCGTGTGAAACATTCTTGAGCAAGCAGTACTGCAGTCCCTGTTATCGCACCTGGGAGTAGTTCTTCTTTTTGGCTGTGCTCTGACCTTATCTTCTGCACGTACTTCGGCCTTGTAGTTATGCCAGCATCGCTGCCTAGATTTTTACATTGTCTATAAACGCTGGATTGCTCACATGCCCATCACCGTACAAGAATTCTCCCACAAATTCTGCAACATTCAACAAAGGTAAATGCTGAGTTGTGCACCTGGAACACAGTAATGTCAGACAGATACAGACTGGCAAACAAGTGGCTGGAGAACAACCCTGCAGAAATGGATCTGGAGATGCTGGTTACAGCAGTCTCAGCATGATCCATCAGTGTGCCCTGACAGCCAAGAAGGGAAACTGCATTTTGGAGTGCATTGAACACTGCACAGCCAGCTTGTCTAAAGAGATGGTTCTCCCACTATAATTAGTGTTCCTGTGGCCTTACCTTGAAAAATGTGTACAGTTTTGGACTACAAGTATTATAAGGATACTATGATACTTGAAAGCACTTGGAAGGGGGCAATAAAGCTGGCAAAAGCGCTAGAGGGAATGTCGTATGAGGAGAGCCTGAGGACACTTGGGCTGTACAGTTTGGATAAAGAAGGCCAAGAGGCAACCTCATTGCTCTCTACAACTTCCTGAGGAGGTCTAGTGGAGGAAAAGGTGCCAGGCTCTGCTCCCTGGTAACCAGTGTTAGAACACAAGGGAATGGCACAAAACTATATCAGGGGAGGTTTTGTATAGATACTATGATAATTTTTTTTTACCATGAGGGTTGTCAAGCACTGAAACTGGCTTCCAAAAGAGGTGGTTGAAGTCCCATACCTGCCAATGTTCAAGAGGCATTTAAATGATATATATACATACTTGCAATAATCAGTAATATGCTTTAACTTTTGGTTATCCCTGAAGTGGTTAGGCAGCTGGACTAGGTGATGTTTGAAGGTCCTTTCCAACTCAATAAATCCTATTCTATCTTCATGTCCACTTTGTGTAGGGGGACAAAAAAGCCAACTTACCATTAATAAGAATGAATAGTCAACATTTCTTCATGTTCTAACTATGTGAAGAGTTTTAATGGAATGAAAACAGTAGTAAATATAATTTAAATTCAGTGACAACCTATTGTAATTAAGATAGCTAAAATACCCACTGGGTCTTTTCTTTATGGGGACAAGTATTTCAAATACATACTGAATTTTAGCTATCAAGGCTGTATTCTGGCACATTTACAATAAGTTTTCCTTGTAAAAAGTTTTTAATCATCTATTTCTCTATGCCTTGAAGAAGCTTGATGATACACAGTTATGAAGTAGCAGAAATGCCCCCTATTATTCCTTTTTTTTTTTTTCCCTAAGAGACTTTGCTGCTCATGAAAGGTAGCAGATCGATAGCCTTACAGAATGAAGTCTAACATTGGCTAACATTACTCCAACAATATGCTTCTGAAGTTCTTGCATTAATGATCATAATCAGACATTTTTTTTTGCTAACTTAAAGAAAAATATTCTGTGAGTGTGCTTTATTGGATATAAATTAACAAATACCAGTATAAGGATCTAGAAATGAACAAATAGTTCAGAATTTTACCCACGTAATAGCCAAGTTCTCTTGTCAACTACAATGGCTTTATAACATCGTTGATAGAGATCATCATTTGCATTATCACATTTTGTTCTCAAAACCATAAATCTTGAAATTTGTTCTACTTTTCATTTAGTCATTTCTACCTTGATGAGAAGGCTGCCAATACAGGTGATCCAAACCAAAGAATTCAGATGTATGAGTTTGGATTAACAACTAATAGTGGCTTACTGACTTCTATGAACATAAACTGCCCTACTCGGTTTACTACATTGGATGCTCTGAAAGTAATGCCTCCTATTTATTTCCATGGAAACTACAACAAATACAAAAGGCACAAGAACACTATTTGATAGAGAAAATTCTCAGCTACAAAACAATATTTTTCAATATAGTCACCACCATTAGCTATGCATTTTTGCCAGCCATGAACAAGAGCTTTTATGCTGCACTTGTAAAAATCTGCACCAGTGAAGCAGATCCGCTTTTGCTGCCACCACTGCTGAAATGCACCATTCAGTGCCTCACTGTACTAACATCCACTGTTTGGTCTCCATAAACATTCAACAAGCATCAATGAATGTCAATGGGTGCAATTTTTTCCACATGGAGGAATTCAATTCTACAGCATTGCTTCATATGCACTTCCATGTCAGACACCATTTTGTCAGACTGCCCCTCTGCTGCCATCTATTGCACGGCAATAAACTGTAATGGAATATTGGCAGGAAGGTTCAACCTGTACTGACATACCACCAACATCCACCTCTGATGTTGTGGGCCAACATAACAAAATAAGAGGCATTACTTTCAGAGCACTCCTCACGCTAACCTGACTGTTTGCTTTCGAAGTGTTCTGTTACTTCATATCCAAGTATTTTAGAGCAGGCAAGCCTCAGATATGATAAATCCCAGTTAGATATCTGTACAGCAACTTCCTAGGTCTATACCAATTTTTATCTATATGTTGTAAGAGACTGTTTCAGAATCTTTTGTCTCAAAGCTTGCTGTGAGAACTCTTTTGCCTCAAAGTTTGGCCACTTGCCTGCTGCCCAAAGGATTGCAGACCAGGGGCAATGAGAGATAAGCAGCCGCTAAACAGCCATCGAGCAGCCTTTCAGACTGGCACCTTGAGGGAGGCAACCACAGAAGGAGACGTGCAAGCCCGTTCATGCCAGCTTGTGTGATACGTGATTCCTGGGTGCCCAGGAATGCCATGTTGGTCAAAAAAGAGAATAAGAAGACCCCTCCAATGGGGAAATGCGAGCTGCCTACCTGCTGCTGTCTGACTGATATCTGGCTGGTGCCTGCCTGTTGCTGATACCTCCTGCTGCTTGAGACATGAGGTCCTGCTGCCCTACTGCCTGATGGCCCGATGCCTGACAATGCCTGCTGCCTGAAGCCTGCTCCTGCTTTGCCTGGTGCCTGCTTCCTGAGACCTGATGGCCTGATGCCTGCTTGCTGCTGCTCCCCCTGCGCTCTTGCTCCCACAGGGGCCTGAAGATATTCCTGGACTGATACAATGGCGTGCAATCCATGGTGGTGACTGTCCCTGCTTTTTTATATGTAACCCTTGCTCTTACTTCCTATCTTTTACTATCACCTGCTCCCCCATCCCCATCTCCCTCACTGACCAGAATTTCTATTAAACTGGTCAGACAACATTTGACCTCATTTGTGTCTTAATATCACTTCGGGTATGTTAAAGAATATCCCCTCACTCCGATAATTGGAGCGGGACACATATGTCATAAGGTACTTTTATCCCACATTTCATGACAAGATGACTCCATTAAACTACTAAGCAGTATGTCACTTTCTGAATGCACAGAAATGCATTAAGACTAAGAAGTTAGAGTTATTCTTTCAATCTACCCTGCACATGAGAACATGAAAGTTCTTTTCTCTTCCCTCCCTGTTTCTTCTTCCACAGTAAATACAGAGTGTTGGACTATACATGTAGGAAATCGCACAGTTTCTATAGAAATGTTAGACTTATTTTTCCACAGGGTACAGATTGAGGCAGCAAGTAGGTGCCGACAAAGCATATATTCAGACAGAGAATTTAATATGACCTTCTTCACTATAAACAGTTATTCATACATAGAATCTCATTAATTTTTTCTTACAAAATTATCAGCAACCTACTCACAGTAGAGATTGATGCTCCATAACGAATACGGCAGGAGTACTCAATGCCATGTTTGAATACTTCCCACATTAACACATACGGTTAAATCAGAATTTTCAGGAAATAAAGGGAAATACTGACTCAAAGTAAAATTCTCCTCAGCAAATATTTAAGGTTTGTCAAAGGACTGCAGAAAGCCCTAGACCATAAGTGTCCAACTCGTGGCCCACATGCAGCCCTGGACATGTAGTAATGGAGCCCCATGAGATTATCAACTTTTAATGTTTTGAGTGATTTTTTATGAGTCAATTGTGCATTGCTCAAACACGAACTTTGTAGATGACAGTGGAACACTGTGGAGGGGAGGACGCAGTGAAGCGCTAATTCTGACTCTTGTGCCCACCACGCACACTCAGTCAAATTGCAACCCACATGCATTGCACCTTACATGTGCTTGTGCCACTTGGCAAGTAAAATGCAGTGATTGCAGATAGTAATATTTCAGCCTACCTATGTGTGTGCGCCTGTAAAGACACACAGTTTTTGTTAATAAACAGAAACGAATGAAAACAAATGCAGAACGAATGAATCATGTAATCATAGAATGGTTCAGGTTGCAAGTGACTTTAGAGATCATCTTGTTCCAACACCCCTGCCATGGGCAAGGACACCTCCCACTAGACCAGGTTGCCCAAAGCCCCATCCAGCCTGGCTTTGAATACTTCCAGGGAGGGGGCATCCACAACTTCTCTGGGCAACCTGTTCCAGTGTCTCACCGCCCTCACAGGGAAGAATTTCTTCCTTATATCTAGTCTAAATCTCCCCTCTTTCAGTTTGTAGCCATTACTCCTTGTCCTGTCACTACCTGTCCTTGTAAAAAGGCCCTCCCCAGCTTTAATCTTTCAATGAATACAGCTTTCCACCTATAGCAATAACAATTTTATCTGTGAACTTTATTCTCAGCGCCTCAGTGATATCATTTCTACACACTTCCTTCAAAAGGACTTCTCCAAGTATGCTCACCATAAGTCATCATCATATGCAATATAAAATTTCACAGAAGAGGTCGTAGTATTTGTTCTTAAGGATAAAGATGCGACAGTGGAATTTTGCTAGGAAAGGAAATAAGTCAACTCCAGTGAAACAGTCAAACAAAAGCGGGTTCTGTTATCAAAGAGAAGGGAAGGCAGACAAATCAGTTTGGCATGAGAAATGAAGGTAGCCCTAGTCTCCATATACTCTTCCAGTCACCACTGGATATTATTCTGATATATGTAGGAGACTGATTATTTTAGTGAAATAATTAATCAAAAATGACTACACTTGTGTTCGATCGTAGTCTTCATGGTTGATAAATCTTTATAATACACGTCATTACCACCTGTATGTTTTTTCCACCTAGGGCAAAGTTCAATTGCAAAATAAGAAGATATCTATAACGAACTTGCGTATTTACAAGCTGTGGTGACAGACGATGTTAAAGACACATTTTTCAGTGTCAGAAATATCAATTTGTTTAGTGAAGCTGAAAAAATATAATGAACAATCACTAAACATACAATTCCTACACAGTAGCACCGACTTACTTGTTCTATGCTTTTTAATTATCAGAAAGCAAACTCTAAGACCCATAAGCCCCTAAGCACTCCTGAAACACTAGGAAAGAAAAAGAACAAAATTTTACATTGATTATCTGATTTTACATTATCCATTTTAGTTTCAAAGGTTCTCATTAAGGTAAGTAAGGTAATCTTTAGTCACATCACCTCTAGCAGCAAATGTTCTTGGTTGTTATTTGTTAGTAGTAATGCACTGAATCCACGCTTTCTGATTCAATATACATGCTGCTACAATAAATAAATGCAGGTTAAGTGAACAGGTAAATTTCATGAGTTGTTTGAACTAAACAAACATACCCTTTCACGAGAGCCATCTCTTATGCTATTAGAACAACACTTTTTTTTTTTTCCAAATCTCTTTCTCTCTTGACAGTAGTAATAACCTAATAACTCAAATTCTACAGGTACATTTGAAAAGCAATAATCTTTTTCAGAGATAATTTTAGTCAGATGGTCAGATAGAGTAATCCACGATTAGTCTCAAAAGTTACAGTACCAAAAGAAAATGACCGCATCCAGTGAATAAACTTCACCAAAGATCCACCAGGGTAACTTCTAATGGGTGCACATGACATAACAGTTTCAATGGTCAGAGGGTACAAAAGACAACTTCAATCTTTGAGGAAGTTACACTACTCAAATTTCATTATTTTACAGTATATGTCAAATGTTATTCATATTATCACTTTGAGATCATCTTGTCTTGTGTATCTCAAGACTTACTATGGTATAGTTAATAAATATATGCTTTGTTTTCACTCATATTATACATTTTTAATGATAAAAGGAGGCTAGACTAAGTCATACCTATGCCCAAAGAAATTTAAAAATCAACTGTCAAAAAAAGGTTACGATTTAAGGAGAAAAGTCCTTACATAATGTAAGGATTTTTTTTGTTTATTCTGAGGGGAGGATGTGTATTTGACAGTGATATAAGAGTTTTTCAAGGTTTTTTCGCACTATTATTTGCTTTGTATATATTTCCTTTTCATGTAGTTCACTGTCAAAAAACTAAGAATGACACAGGAACACACTGTTTACGTTATACTGTTTCATTTCCTTGTTGATTTCTGAATGTAAATCCAAGAAAATATCTTCAGAGATACGCAGTGAAATTCTCATCTGAGACAATTCAGACTTAGTGCTTAATGGTGACAAAAATGCATTTTAATCTAGAATTTCAGCAAGGCTATTTAGGGATCAGTAACACCATCTAAGACACAAATACTAAAAATATAGTAAAACGTGGATTTTACTTGTATTCTAGTGACTCGGTATTTCTGATACAAAGATAAGAGTGTGTATACAAGATGGCTTTGATTTAAGAATCTTATTTACATAGATTTGATAAAGATTCTCGTTATTATGTTCATTCAAGACTCCAAAGTTACAACAAGAATTGATTTTGGCTAATTCCATCGGAACTACTTTAGTTAAACAGACTAAAACTAAGGAGCCAGAGAGTGTAAACATCAACAATATCTCTAGAAACAAGCTGCATGTAAATTTGCGCAAGGATTCATTGTTTTGGGAATACAAGGTTTTAGCTCTCCCGGAACCATTTTCCTCGGTTCTGTAAATAAGTACACATGCATCCAGCATTACACAGGTGTATAGTTCCATTCATTTTAGTAAGACAGTGAGTGACAAGGCACATGCTTATGAAGGTTTTACAACTCAAATGCCAAACCAAGATGTTCAACCAAGTACCATAACACCGTTTGGCATTTAATTATGGTTTTAATAAGCCACATACTGAAATTTCAGCTTAACTCTCCTAATCATCTCAAGGAATTTTAGGTCAGTACCATACAATACTATAAAGCTTCACATTATGTCTATTAGCTACACAAATTATGTGAACCTGGAGACAGCTTGTATTGAAAGACACACCAGATTCAGTTATTTCATGAACACCAGTCTTGACTGGAGGAAATTCCCTCCTCTGGTTACTATTCAGGTTTCTTGCTTTTAGTGGAAGAGCAGTCAATGAATAATGCTGCAGGAATCTGCATCTGTTCTTTATCGTTTTTGGATAGAGAAGTAGCATGCAAATGTCACCTTTTTCACAAGCATGAAGGAACAGAGAAAGGAAGAGTGAAGATTCTCCTACACACAGAGCCAAGAGAGAAAAGGGGAGAGTAAGCTCAGGGAGCTGTGATGTTACTGCCTTCTGACACTGCCTTCTCGTATCTGCCGCTAAACATGCATGTAGCCAGCTGAGACAGAGTTCACGCTACTTTGATTACCCTTTTCTTCCTCTCATATATAACTCTTCCAGTTAATGTGGAGTCTGCTTTCAGTATTAACTCAAGCTCTAATTTGCCTTATTCAAACCAGAGTAAAATTAATACATATACCTAACATTAATTCAGAATAGTTAATAGCCTTGGGAGTGTGGGTTGACACGTCCATAAACACTACTGATTCACCAATATAATCCATCCATGTTGTGGCCACACAGTTCACTACCTTTCCAATACATTTTTCTTCTCCTCTTAAGCTCCCAGATCAGTAATAAGTTTTACCTCTAGCATCTGTTTTAAGACGTGACAGACAACTGAAAAGTTTCAGATTTTCCAGCAGCAATGAAGTAGTTGGACAGTAGAGGGAAAAAAAAGCCTTTTTTTTTTTTTTTTTAAATACCTCTTGCCATATAACTTACATAACTCTAAATGCCTTTTCTTCTCACTACTGATTAGGTAAGAACAAAAAGTAGGAAAAAAAAGTGTTGTGGTTTAACCTGTCAGGCATCACACAGCCATTTGCTCACTTCTCCCCTAGTGGGATGAGGGAGAGAACTGGAAACAAAGCAGAGGGTTGAGATAAAGACATAAAAAGATAAAAGAAGGAAAACAGCAACAATAATTTATATATACATACATCCAAAACACAACTACTAACCACCTGCCAACCAACACCCAGCTCACAATACAACTGTCTGCTGACCAATGCCCAGCTACCAATGGAAGGTTTGGAATAACCTCTCACTTAATTCAGGCCAGGTGTTCTGGCTCTGCTCCACCCCCTACTGCTGCACCATAATGGCAGTCATTCATCCACTGAGGGGCCTGGCCTGACACCAGGTGTCTACCCATTGCTCAGCAACAATCAAGATATTAGCACTGTCTCAGTTGAAACCAGGACAAAAATCAGTCACATGACTGATATATCATAGACACTATGTTGATATGTTATTAGAAGGCATGGATATGGTCAATTAACTAAAATGCATTTATACCTAAAAATCTTGACGTGAACTGTCTTAATATCCCACAACATTACAAGCTATGATTTATCTGACACTAATAGGCAAGTGTACCTCTTTTGCAAAAGAAGTCAAAAGAGACTATCTCGTCTCATCAACAATTTAGAAAGCTCTGTTCTATTTTTACATTTAAGATGCACTGCTAATTTCTATATGCAAACGTTCCCTGAAAAAAAAAGGAAATTAAAATGTATTTGTCAAAGGATGAAGGTTGAGGAAGTAAAGTTACGCAGTTTCAATTGAAATTATGTGATTTTTTACAGACATTTTTCCTTAGAAATGAAATTTGGGGCTGACTGAACACTATTTTGTGAAATGTGGTGAAAACAATGAAGACCTTCAGAGTCTTCAGGGAGTCTACCCACTTCTGTAATTCTCTATAAATAGTTGCGGCTCTGATGAATCATAGAATCATAGAATGGTTTAGACTGGAAGGGACCTTAGAGATCATCCTGTTCCAACACCCCTGCCATGGGCAAGGACACCTCCCACTAGACCAGGTTGCCCAAAGCCCCATCCAGCCTGGC
>WBMW01001210.1:0-29475 GCA_013396635.1 Penelope pileata | reverse complement strand
TTTTTTTTTTTTTTAATATCTGGAATGATCTCTTTTCTGAAGGGACTTCACATTTTTCTGAGCTCTTTTAATTTGTTTTCAACTCTTTCTTTCATATAAAATTCTTCCACCTAGTATGTAAGTCACAAAGATTTCACTATTCTCAGAGGAATAGGTAGGTGATGATAACCTGGAAACTACAGGCCGGTCAGTCTCACCTCTGTGCCTGGCAAGATCATGGAGCAGATCCTCCTGAAGGCTCTACTAAGGCACATGGAAAATCGAGAGGAGGTGATTGGCGGCAACCAACATGGCTTCACCAAGGGCAAATTGTGCCTGACAAACCTGGTGGCCTTCTATGATGGAGTCACAGCATCAGTGGATAAAGGGAGAGCAACCGATGTCATCTACCTGGACTTGTGCAAGGCGTTTGACACTGTCCCGCACAGCATCCTGGTTGATAAACTGGATAAACATGGGTTTGATGGACGAACCACTCGCTGGATAAGGAACTGGCTGGATGGCCGCACTCAGAGAGTGGCAGTCAATGGCTCAGTGTCTGAATGGAGACCAGTGACCAGTGGTGTTCCTCAGGGATCGGTACTGGGACCAGTGCTGTTTAACATCTTTGTCAGTGACATGGACAGTGGGATCGAATGCACCCTCAGCAAGTTTGCAGATGATGCCAAGCTGTGTGGTGCAGTCGACACGCCAGAGGGAAGGGATGCCATCCAGAGGGACCTGGACAGGCTTGAGAGGTGGGCCCATGCCAACCTCATGAAGTTCAACAAAGCCAAGTGCAAGGTCCTGCACCTGGGTCGGAGCAATCCCAAGTACACATACAGGCTGGGCGGAGAATGGCTTGAGAGTAGCCCTGAGGAGAGGGACTTGGGGGTGTGTGTTGACGAGAAACTCAACATGAGCCGGCAGTGTGCGCTTGCAGCCCAGAAGGCCAACCGCATCCTGGGCTGCATCAAGAGAAGTGTGGCCAGCAGGTCGAGGGAGGTGATTCTGCCCCTCTACTCTGCTCTCGTGAGACCTCACCTGGAGTATTGTGTCCAGTTCTGGGGCCCCCAACACAAGAAGGATGTGGAGCTGTTGGAGCGGGTCCAGAGGAGGGCCACGAGGATGATCAGAGGGCTGGAGCACCTCCCCTACGAGGACAGGCTGAGAGAGTTAGGACTCTTCAGCCTGGAGAAGAGAAGGCTGCGGGGGGACCTGATAGCAGCCTTCCAGTACCTGAAGGGGGCCTACAGGAAAGCTGGGGAGGGGCTTTTTACAAGGATAGATAATGACAGAACAAGGGGTAATGGTTATAAACTGGAAGAGGGTAGATTTAGGCTGGATATAAGGAAGAAATTCTTCACTGTGAGGGTGGTGAGACACTGGAACAGGTTGCCCAGGGAAGTCGTTGATGCTCCCTCCCTGGAAGTATTCAAAGCCAGGCTGGATGGGGCTTTGGGCAACCTGGTCTAGTGGGAGGTGTCCTTGCTCATGGCAGGGGGGTTGGAACAAGATTATCTCTAAGGTCCCTTCCAACCTGAACCATTCTATGATTCTATGATTCTATGATATTCTTGAAATTCCCAGGATAGAATGGAAACATTATCAGAGAAAGTTGTTTTCAGCTATAGTGACTTCTAAAACATAATTCCTTCCCCCTCCAAAAAAAAAAAAAGCCATATCATTTTCTTCACCAATACTTTTCCTCAAGATAAGATGAGGATGTTATTTTCAACACAAATAAAATGTTCACTGCTTTTGATGTGCTATACCCTCATATACTGACATTTTCTCTTCAGATCTCTCTGTTTCTGCTTCTAAATAGAACTGACACATGACAGTTATAGACATAACACAGATAGCAGCTGCAACTGCAATTTACATTATAACTGGACAGCTGAATATAATACACAAAAGGCACAACCTCCTTTTGTAAAACAATATAAAGTGCAAATCTAATGACCAAAACCAGAAGAAAACATGCTGCCTTTACTTCAAGAAAAGGCATAAGGAATCATAGCTAGAAAAAGGCACTGAGTAACTGAAGCAAGAAAGCTGTTGAAATACACACTGTTAATCAGCAGGGGATCTGACAGTATTGTAGGTCATTGCTGTGTTTGTATACAAAAAAAAGTCATTAAATGGAAACAGAACTTTTGATCATTCAATTCAACCAGTTAGGATTAATGTGCACATTTCTGGACTAGGAAGCTCATGCTCCAACAGATGATGAAAAGGATTTTATGCTCTATGCAGCTAAAACAGGCTGCTGGTGGCTTGGCCAGCCATGCAAAAAGTTGTTCAGGGTTGACCAATGAAGCAGGCCTTTGAGATGGTCACCTTAGGCTTCTTCTATAGTGACTAGAAAGAAAGAAGCATTCCTGTAGAATGATTCATCTAAATGTAGAAAATAATGTGGATGAATCAGACCTAGAGGTAACCCAAAAGTAACTAAGAGACAGATTTCTACATTATGAATGTCTGAACCAGATGAGATAAATCTTGCCCTGGCTGCCGGACAAGGTGAGAACAGCCTTTTGATGTTGACTGGGGTGCTAACACCTGCAAAGAGAGAATTAATAACTAATGACTAGGTTAATGCATAGTTATATATGTGGAGGAGAGGGTTGAATTTTTAATGTTACTGTGCTACTAAAAACTGATCTGTGCTGTAAAGAAAGCGAAGGATCTGCTGAGTTTAGGATCTCTTTCAATTTTATAGCCTGGAAATGTAAGTAAGGGTTGGATGAGAGCCTTGCTCCTCTGCTAGGAATACCATGAGGCATCTTTTTATTGGCTTACAAAAGCTTGTTAGTAGAGTTATCAGAATAGAAAAAAATATAGACAACCTATCTGCTAGACAGAGATAAGCAGGGATTTCCTTTTCTCCTTGCATTTTCCTTGTTGCTTTTCAGTTTTCTAAATAGTCTTTTTTTTAATTGTTTTCAGTTTAATTTAAGGTATGTTTGAGATGTGTGGTTGAATTCTAAGGTTACATATTCCTTTGAACTGCTAGTCACTGTTTTCTGAAGTGACTGGTCCCTTGATACTTCTGGTCTCTGAAAAGTTGTGTGTCCTTAACTACTTGCATAGGTTAGCTTGAGAGATTATATGTTTGTTTGTTAAAAAAAAAAAAAAAAAAAAGTGCCTTGGAAATCTTAAAGGTCTACAGAAATGAAATGCAAACAGAAGAGAATTTTTACATGGTATTTGTTGATATGACTATTCTGAATTCATCAGCATGTTGAAGCTATATTCAGATAGACAGATTTTAGATAATGACGAGTCATTTCCTTTTAGCATGTAAAGCAGGTATTTGTCCAAGTTATGTTCCTGCTAGACACTACGCATATTAGGTTTGTTATCATGGTACATAGTGAGATATCAGGCAGAAGCTAGCTAGCTAGCCATTGTAGTGCCCTGTATTACAGTACTGTAAATCACATGTGGTCCCTTGATTACAAGTCTGATGTATTTCTACCATGCAGATTTTGCGATTTTGGCAGGAGCTTTCTGCAGTAATAGCTTCAGACAAAACTTGCCTTTAATTCCAGCAACAAATTCTGAAAAACATTAGAAAGGCAGAAGAAAAGTAGGCACCATACAAGTCTGAAAAGAAGAACCTTTGCCTTGGAAAAGCAACACAGCACTGTAACTGAACTCAAGAAACAAACTGTGGCTAGTTGGAGAGAAATGAACTGCCCTGCTAGGATTATCATCAGTGATTGCAGAATTACAACTGAAAATAAGTATTTTATTGGAGATCAGAATTAGGCTAATTCCAGAACTAAATATATAAATACCTGTTTTCCAAGTTTGAAATAGGAAGACTTAAAGTTACTGTGGTCAAATTTTAAATTATTTTTTACTTCTTAGAAATTGACTGTGAACTTTACAGGCTAGAGAACAGCAATAACAAAACAGTATTTGGACTGGATGCAGTCAAAGGAGGCTGATTTTCATTCACTGAGGATTTTGCTGCACAGCTGGAAAGAGTTGAGACAATGTTTTCCTGACAAACTACTGCTCCAAAACAGTGCTGTTTCAGGCAGAAGAACAATGAAAAATTGTTGGTGTGGCTGAAGGACAAATCAACTCTTGGAACAGTGAAAACTAACAGTCTGGTTGCATACTTGCGTTTAACCACAGGGTGACATCCAATTATTGCTCCCAGACTCATAAAGTACACAGTCCAAGCAAGCAAGCCTTCTCACTGATGAAATCAAGCACAACAATGTCTCTCTTGGTGAAAATACATTAAGTCCATAATAAACATAAAACTAGAGGTCCATTTAACTTTAATTAAAGTACTAATCATTTTAACACCATTAAATTCTTGAAGACAGACAAAAAGAACTGGGAGAGGAAAAAATGAGAGCTTCAGAAGCAATTGCTTCTAAATTCTTTATTTGAGGGGTAGTTCTTTTTTAAACACAGCTAACATAAGCTAAAGAAGAGAGAGATTTGTTAGTCAAACTACAAATTTCCATTAATACTATAGGAGTATAAAACAAAAATGAAAATTCTTTAAAAATAATTGCTTTTAATACTTCTTTGCATAGGCAAATATTGTGGGGTTGGTATTCTTGTCAGGAACATTTTATTTATTTTAGCACTTCCGAGGTTCAGTGAAGAAGAAAAACAATATGCTTTGCAAAATGCAAAGATCTGTTATGTAAGCCTTAAAGTCTAACAGCTGAACTGTACCAGAAAACAATTATTTTTACAAGTTATTTTAGTTTCCCCTGTCTTCTTTTTTACCTTCAGAACACATTTGCCTTAACTACAGAATGTGAGATATATGCAGAAGATTTATCTAATCAAAAGATTGAAAATGAATCTACGGAACACCACAAATCACCATTTCTTTCAAAGAGGAGGATTACACTGCTACAGTCATTTATTCTTGTATTAAGAATAAAATAACATTTTGGGTTTTAACAGTTTTTAGCTTAAATATATTCACTTTGCTCTTCTGGTTTTAATTTCCTGGATGTTCTCTTGTAACGAGATTACATTATTGCTTATTTTCTAGGCAAACATTTTTCCCTTTTATCTAGCAGAACTATTATATTTCTTGCTTTTCATTCAAGACTTAATACTATATTTGTCTTTGCAAAGGAATGGCAATTCAGGTTCTGAAATTGATAGGTATGCACACGGGTCAAATGGCAGACCTTACTCCTTTTTCTGTCATACTAACTTTACTTTTCTTAGGGAATGGGAAGGAAGTGACTGTAAAAATGTTTCCTTTTTTTTTTCCCCCTCCCTCCTCCTCTGTTAAACTTCAATGTTAGGATTCTCAAACAAATGTCTGGTTGGAGTATGGATAGAGTGGTTAGAAGAACAGCACTACATTTTAAAAGCACTCTGAGAGTGACTTTGAAAAACAGTTATAATTATACAGAGATCACAGAAGTTATACCTGCAGTTAGGCGATATTTTTCTTCTTGTCAAAGAATAGTCCTTTCCAGGCTATGGCCTCACTTACTAGTATCTGAACTATGCATCACTGACTGCTTGAAAGTGCACATTTAGTCTAGATCAGACACAGACATGTTGTTGCACTTCTGTTGAATTATCCAGGGTATGTGATAAGGAACTCATTCTGGCATTATGTTTTGTGCTGGCTTCATGCCAACTGAGAAAATAGATAACATCTTTTCCAGTAACAAGTTACAATGAAGCTACTGGGTAACACCTGATTCTGCATAAATTGTATAATTTGAAGTAAACAAGTCATCACTGTTTTTTCTTCTTCTTCTGTTCTATTTATCTAACAGCTATTTTATACAGGATCAGCTGTTAGCATCCCATGATTTCAGCTTAATTAATCTGAAGCAGAAATCTAAAACTGTATTGACTTCATCACAGAAACACAGTGTCTCAAATACAGTAAGAAAAGAAGATACTGATTCTTTCCCCTGTGAGATGGCAAAACAATTATTAAAAAAATATTTACCAATGAGATATGCAGTAATTTCACTGTAATAATTACACTGCAATATTTATTCTTTATCTGATCATTAATTATTATAATCAAGGAAATGAGCATTTGAAGATCTAATAATAATCAAAATGTCAGTGCAAAGATGTTGTTTTCTTATAGTTCCCAAACTCAAGTCCCGGCCTTCTTTGGGAGAAAAAAAAAAAAAATCTGCCCATGCTAATTTACTAGGCTGAAATGCAGAAATCTATCCGCTTTGCAACAAGAACCTGAGAAGGAAATGGAGCCTGCAGAAAGCAGAATAGATGGCAGTAGGATTTATTGATTCATCCTAAATACTTCTTCTGGAGCAAAGATTCCCTATACACAGCTTCAACAGTAAGTCCAGATATGAAAGATCTGTAAAATACTTATTTTAGCTGCTGTTTTGTCAAAGCATAACAGAAACTGGTGTTTTCTAGAAAAGGCAGTTATTTTTACATGTATTTCTGTTACAGACGTATTATCCACTTTATTTACATGTGAGCTCATAAGTATCAGCTATATTCCAAGTGGTAAGATTTGATATTTACAAGTTCCTGATATTTGTCCTTGCTAGATGTATGTTAATATACATATTTTTGTCAGATGATGTCAAATTGAAGTGAAAAAGCCGGTGTAGAAATTTCTCTTCTTAGTTTCAAGGTAAGAAAAATGTGATCAAATAGCTTAGATGACTTGCATTCTTTATTACTGAAGCTCTTCATGGCACAAACTAATAGATGATCTCAGGTTCCAAGGTAAAGACTGCTGTCTTAAACTTTCTCCTTCGCTGCAGTAGAACCTTGCACAACAAAGATGAAGCTCATCTGTACAAGAAAAGACATTTCCTGGAGAGACGGTTCAAGACTATGTAAAAGGTTCTCCTAAGAATTAAGGAGTCATCATAAACTCCATTGTCTTCCATAATATCTGTAAGGGAACTTTTTCTTTAGCCTTGCACACACTTTAACAGTGTTTCCACTGGAGTGAATCCTCCAGTCAAAGTGCTTTTCAAAACAGCAAACGCTCTTCTCCAGGAAGGACAACAGAAAAACAGTACAGCACATATGGTAACCACAGATCACATTGTTAATGAATTTTTAAAGAGACAGATAACTTGGTTATTAGATTTAACTAGAACACTAGAACTTATCCCCAAAACAAACAGCAAATGAGTCAGTTAACCTTTACTTTTGCTGCATACATATAAACACAAAAAGCAAACGCCACTGTTGCAAATGTTTCTTCTGTTTTCAATAACTGTGCCAGCATACGCTGGATTCTGCAGAACAAGTAGTACAGTAATCATCCTTTACTTGTATACTTCTGCAACGTAGAAGAAAATTAATATAAACCAAATAGTGAAATAGGGGAGTATAATTTGCTACCCTATTAAAATTGTTATGCAGTTTTCTAATTCACATAGACTCATTTTTAAATTAGATTTGTGCCTCCTGTATCACAAAAATGATTAGTGCTTAATTCGTTTACCACTCTGATTCTGAGAATCCTAGTTCCTATCTAGTTTTCTATCCCTGTGAAATGGAAAGTTAGGAGCCAAATAAGGACTAGTTTGACTATACCATACAGTCAGCAAAAGCTGTTATATCTCAGCTGATCATCGCTACCCATGTCATAAACAACAAATGCACTTGTAGGTGCTCCTGGTCCCCCTCAGTGCAAAGTCAAAGGGATCTGTTTTACCTGCTGCTAAAATAAATTTTGATCATACTCTTATAAGCATGCTGTATTTTATACACCAAGTAGTCCTCCTGACCTGAATCAGCATTTCTGAGATGCTAAGTGACCTGAGAAACAGAACTGCCCTTACATTTATGACATTTACCTTCTTTTACTGCATTCTATGGAGTTTTTCTTAAATAATTCAGGTGATACAATTTCTTAGATCAAAAATAATTATACTGATATACACAAATGGAAGAATCCTTGGAGATGATACAGTCCCAGTATGAACACGAACGGACATGTGCTCTGTCCGCATTTGTATCAGAGGAATATACCTACTGCATCAGGTGACACTATCAGGAAACTACAATACTGACAGTCTCCTTCACTAAAACCATGTCTGAGTGAACCTTAAAGTTTATTTTCCTTCTTTTTATTGAACATAATCATGTCTTTATACTAGTTTATATTCATCTAAGAAAAACTAAACACATTATGGTTTAAAAAGAAAATCACACCCAAAACTTAATCGTTCCAGAACGTGTGGTCCAATCTCAAATTAGTATTGTCTCCTTAAAAAGGTATAAAACAAAATGAAACTGCTTAGTTTACTGTACACAGATTTGAAGTAACTCAGCCATTAATTGTTTTCCAATATTTGATTATTTTCTTCTGTCTTAAGAACAGCTTATTTCTTTGTTGACCACTCTAATTATCTTAGCTTTCTCAGCCACCACTGATGTCATCTTAATAAATTGTCTTTCCTGATACAGAAATTTATCCATTGACAAAAGATATTGCCTGTTCTATAGAGGAAACAGAATTATATACTAAAGAATGCAATGTTTGGTTAAACATGTGGTGTGGTTTGGTGTCCATGACACAAGGTTCTCTGTCATATCCCTATCAAGGATAGGTCATTTGTCTGTTTATAGTCAGGTTATAGGACAAAAAACTTAGATTATTCTTCCTCTTTTGTATTTAATGCTACCTCCCATCATTAAACCAGATAATTGCTGCTACCTTTTAGGACAGCATAATCATTAAAGCTTTTTTTTTTTTTTTTTTTACTGTTCAATATATATTTGTTACAAGAGATCACCTACAGAATTGTACAGAATTGTTTATCATGGGAATAGTACTCCAGATTGTTTATTTGGATGAATGTTGTAAGATTTAAATAGATAGTATCTGCTTGGAAATTCATCCTGTGTGTTTATTTTCTGTTCTTCTCAACTCTGTAAATCTGTGAATCACTCTTTGCTGATGCAGTTCTTCTATGCTATATTTTGTGCAAATCTGGACCAGAGGATATCTTCCTTTCTAGCAACTCAGACACTTTATGCTGTGTTACCAGCATATTACCCAGATTTTTGGTTTTGTTTTCAGGTTAGGTGCCTATTATGATCTAATGAGTTTGCAATTTCGAAGCGTCTCTAAACGCTTGAAAGTTAATTCAAAATGAAAAATGAACTGGAAGCAGGACACTGGGACCACAGTTATGCCCATTCTTTTGCAAGTTTGCAAGATTCAACAGTACATTTTGCTGTTCTTTTCCTCTTGTCCCTATCTCCGACTCCATGTTTTCCTTAGTTATCAGTTCTGGCAATACATGAAAATGGCTCTATATTTTTTAACAGAAACTGCTAAGTTTCTAACCCTAAAGTACAGCAAGAGGAAAAAAATGTAATTTCAGTTTGTCTAGAAGCTAGAATTAAAAAAAATACTACTAAATGCCACTAGTATTTTTAGATGACCAGTTGTGTTTTTTCGCTGAGCTTCTGAGTAACCCAGTATTTCCAGTTAAGAAGCCACAACTACAAAGACAGCTTCTGTATTGGCTTATTGGAGTACATACTTCAGATCATTTTCACAGTTGAGTTTTCATTCCTCCTGCTGTTCTTTCTGATAATCCCAACTCCCAGCTCTGTTTTTTCCTCATCCCCATCCCATCAGCAATTTTTTCAGCTTTATTAATTTAAAGCTACTTTCAGACTTCTGCAATGCTCATATAGCGTTCCCATTATATGTCCCCCATTTTAGGGGACACTTCTGTACTTTAGCTTGTTGTTTCCATCAACTAACTAACACATTAGCTCTTTGGGAAGAACAGCCCCAGGCACCAGGATATGCTGGGGCCCATTCAGCTGGAAGGCAGTTCTGCAGAAAAGGACTTAAGATTTCTCGTGGACACCAGGTTGAACATCAGTAAGCAGTGTGCCCTTGCTACCAAGATAGCTAACAGCATTACCAGCAGGTCAAGAGAAGTGATGCTTCACTCAGCATTGGTGAGGCTGTCTCTGAAGCACTGCGTCCAGTTCTGGGCCCCCTAAGTACAATACATTGTAGACAGTCCAATACAGGGCCATAGTGATAATGAAGGGTCTGGAGCAATCTACGACGTTTTAGCCTAGAGACTAAAAGGAGGTTCAGGGTATAGTCTTAATGTGTAAAAATATCTGAAAGAGAACAAAAGGGGTTCACGTTCTTGTATATAGTGCCCATTGAGAAGAAAACAGACACGAGGTTCCACGTAAACACTAGGAAGCACTTCAGTACTGTGCATGTGACAGAGCTCTGACACAGGCTGCCCAGAGAGGCTGTGGAGTCTCTTCTCCTCAGAGATCTTCAAAACCCACCTGGACATGGGCCTGGGTACCCTGCTCTGCGTGGTGGAGCAGATGGACCTCAGAGGTCCCTTCCAGCCTCAGACATTCTAAGGTTCCGTGATTGCAAAGGTAACCAATTTCTTTAGATATTTACGGGTTTGTTTTTTTCTTTTCCACATTTCAAGGGATGGAATGTATTGTGACTTTTACTTTTTAACAATAGTACTTTCATCTGCCTAGATTGGTTTGGACGTAAATATTTGAGGGAGAAACAGTAAAACAAACAATCTAGTGCAGTTCAGGTTGATTCTTCTGTGACCTTTTAGAGTGAAAGAGCTCTGCATTTGTTTAAAATATCCTTATTGGATTCAAATTAAGCTCATACAAGATCTTACACAGTAAAAATATTTTTCATTAACATAAAGTTGAAATCTATATTTCCATGAAGATACGATTTCATGCTCTAGTTTCCCATCAAAAGTATTGAATTAACTATATTTATGTTTATTTAACATTATAATTTTAATTCAGATTCTGATTTTTATGATATGTAAAAAGAAAAATCGTAACTATTTCTGATGTGTCACTGGCATGCAGCACTTGAAGTAAACTTTGCATTAAGTTTCCGTAGTGGGGAAAAAAAAAGTGAGTTGAGGACCTAGACCTGCAAATATCATCAGAGTTTGAAGGATTAAATCACTATGTGAGTGGGTTATTTGATCTCAGATTTTAACATAAACTTTCAGAATTAAAAAATGTGACCAGTGCATTCATATTTATTGATGCATATGGTATATAATTAACAGGGAAATATGTGGCAATAGCAAGATCCCAAGTTCTGTCATCGGCTTAAATTGACATTTCTAAAACAAAAGCTAAGGTTACAAATATTGACTAAGTCATTGTAGCTTACAGTTATCTGAAGGTCTGCTAAGCAGACTAATAAATTGAGTATATGCAATTTAATCTAACTTCACAAAAGTAAAATAAGGCTTGGGATTACTGATCAATTTTTACTACTTGTGGTTTTTCCCTCCCACACATTACCAAGATGTCCTTTTTGCTTATTAATCAGCTTCTGAACTGCTGGAGTATGTATGTACCAGAGTATTTAAGGTAAACATACACCAGTTTTCATTTACCTTAAATGCAGGTGAGCAGAGAACAGTGAATTTTTTTTGAACGTCAATAGAGTGGGGCACTACATGGTATAAATCATCATCTCTAGCTTTTTTTAATCTCAGATTTTTGTTTAGACCCATCTGGCACTATTTGGCCTTGGCGCAGGGAACAAATGAGCCAGGTTTCAGATTCACAATTGTTTTACTAGAACTTAAAAACCCACTGCACGGCTCATAATTGGGCAAGGCTGTGTAACACAATAATGCTGTCACAGATAACGCAGAGGTACAAGTACCTAATTTTTTTTTTTTTTTTTAATTGCTTGGTAACCTGTAAATACAGGCTTGTAATACTACTATAAGTCAACAGCAGCATTTAGTTGTTGCTTATTAGACATTTTCTTCCACTCTTTCCAGCTTGCACTCCAGCCTGACCTTACCTGATTTTTCCCTTTCTACTGTTTTATCCTTTTGGTCATACTCCTTGTCTCTCTCTGTAACCAAAAAGAACCGCTTAGTAGGAGGAATTTTTAAAACTTTTCTACACTTAGATTTTCTCTTTCAGGCTGGATTAAAGGTGCTTACAGTTTTTATACAGTTATAGGAGATTTTTTTCTCTCATTTCAATGAGGAACTAATTGCCACCACACTGTTCATTTAAAAAGTTTCAAAACATGCTATTATTTTGTGTTAGATTTTTTTTTTCAATTATAGAAATAAAATAAGTCACATTCACCTGTCTTACAGAGCTTGAGTTTCTGCTAAGTTACTCCAGGTTTTCAGTGTTCTAAAGATAGCTTTTGAATACTTCTAAAAACTTGTATTTGGCTGTAATATGAATTTTCTTTTTGCCTGTCTGAAAGCTCACCATAGCACTTTCATAGTCACTTTCCTATTGAGATGGAAGTCTAAGCCAATTTCATTATATTGTATCAAGCATAACATCAAGTAGCTAATTTTCTTTTCAAAAGACCTATTATCTTTCGAAGGGGCAAAGAAATACATGGAGCTATGAAGAATCAACTTGAACATACTCAATGCAAAACATAAAAATGCATCTTCCAATAAAAAGTGCATGCCTAACAGACTATACTAAAAAAAAAAAGTCCAGACTCACACAACTATGCCCTTGTCTCATCCAGAGCTAAGAACTCTTCCATGTCCTTTCTGTTACTAGTGCTTCTTTGTGCTGTTTCTTTCTGCTTGAAGTACTTTGTACCCTCTGGCTGGCCCTTATATAAGCCCAGGGTGACCCATGATCCTCCCCCCATCCTTTCGTTCCCACCCCCTTACAGTTACATGGGAGAACAGGTGCAAACAATCTGCCTGTGCTCCCTCGGCTAGCCACACCCCTCCATCAAGTGCTGAATCACCATTTCAGGCTGTGATCAACAGTTTCCCTCCAGCGACAAATCGTTTAGGACAACATAATTAGGATAGTTTCATAAATTAAACACACTTTTATTATTACTTAATCAGATCAATCTGCGTTCATAAATACTGAAGTAGAGGTTTTTGAAAACTGCAACTAGTATCTACTTTTATTATTGCAGGATTTTTTCCTTTTTCATCAAGATTTTAACAGAAATCACTTAAACTCAATTGCTGAAACAGTTATTTTTTCAACATTTTCATTAAACGATATGTTGCAGATTTTGATACACCCAATTCCAGCCTTTCAATTCTTTTATTTTACATTGCTTTAAAGTCAAGTATGCTTATGTATTTGATCGAGTCAAGATTTTAGTGAGAGTTGTCTGTGAAATAGAAGATAGATTGAGATAAAGGAGTTTTTCATTATGAAACTTTCAGTGAAGGAAGCTATGAATATTAATGCTGATTTTTAAGGAGAAAACTGTAGAAGGATAAAAAAGCTTAGTGAATAGAACATTAGGATGTCATAGCAAATGTTGGAGGTGTGCTAAAAAAGATGGCCATGTATAAATAGAGTATGCAGCAAAAACAAAGCAATGTTCCACTTCCAAAAAAAAAATTCAAATTTCAGGAAGGAATGAATTATTGCAATTCACCTATAAATCCTTCAGAAATGTATGTTTATTTTTGACTATTCATGGCATGATAATGCCTAGAATGTCAAACCATGAACACAGTTACCTTGCATGTTACAAAAATGACATAGCAAAAACAAGAACCTCTGCCACAAACAGCTTACTATTTTAATTAAAATGTCTAGGTTCTTGGTAACTACTAAGCTACAATATCACAAGTATTCTCCTCTAAGCAAGTGGAAACAAGTACTTGACCCATTGTGGTGGTTCTACCCTAATGTGCAGCTAAACTCCACTACACTGCCCTCTCATTTCCTCTCCTCAAAGGAACGGCAAGAAAATACAATGGAAAAGGGCTCAGGGGTTGAGATAAGGACAGAGAGATCACTCATCACAGAATCACAGAATTATAGGGGTTAGAAGGGACCTCTAGAGATCATCGAGTCCAACCTTCCTGCCAAAGCAGGCTCCCTGCAGCAGGTCGCAAAGGTAGGCATCCAGACAGGTCTTGAATATAACCATCACAGGCAAAACAGACATAACATGGGGAGATTAATGTAATTTATTGCCTGTTACTAACAGATAAGAGAAGTCAGAACTAAAAGCAAACTGAAAACACCTTCCCCTCCTCTCCACCCTCTTCTACCTCCTTCTTCAGGCAGCACAGGGGAAAGGAGTATGGGTGCTGCCATCAGTCCATAACGCTTTGTCTCTACCATTCCTTCACAGTTACTGTCTGTCCCTGCACCATTATGTGGTCCTTCCCACAGCATGCCATCCTTCCCCAACAAATCCTGTGTGGGATTCCCACAGGCTGCAGCTCTTCAAGCACTGCTCCAACATGGCTCAGTACCACAAAGCCCATCTTTCCTGAGTATACTGCTCCAGTACAGGTTCCCACGGGCTGCAGTTCCGGCCTGGGCCTGCTCCTGCAAGAGCTCTCCATGGGCTGTGGCCTCCTTCAGGACACATCTACCTGCTGCACTGTAGGCTTCTCTACTGGCTGCATGTGGAGATCTGCTCCATGTGGTACCCATGGGCAGCAGGGGGACAACCTTCTCCACCATGGGCCTCTCCATGAGTTGCAGGAAACTTCTGCTCTGCACCTGGAGCACCTCCTGCCCTCCTATATTGACCTTGGGGTCTGCAAGGCTGTTTCTCTCACATGTTCTCACTTCTGTCTCCCAGTTGCTATAGTGCAGCACTTCTTCCCTTTCTTAAATCTGCTCTCCAGAGGCACACCCAGTGTTGCTCATGACTCAGCTCTAGCCAGCAGCGGGTCCCTTTTGGAGCCAGCTGAGTTCTGATTGGACGTGGGGCAGCTTCCAGGCTCTGCTCACAGTGGCCGCTCCTGCAGCCCCTCTACTACCAAAACCTCTCCACATTAACCAAATATAACCAGAAACATTTTAAATGTATATTTTTAGATCTTGGTATTAGTCAGAACCTGCAGAAAACTCTGATGACTAATTTGTATCTTGTAAGCGAGCAGCTTATGACAACCAAAAGCAGTTCTTGAAAATAAGGATCAGAAAAAAAACTTAAAGAAGTCTCTCAAAAATAAATTGCATTACAGCAGATATAAGAGAGAAAGGCTGTAGAAAGGCTAGCTGTAATGAGTTCAGTGTTTTAGTATGTAAGTTATTAAAGATTTCTTTAACACAACATTTTTCATTATCATTAATCTTTGAGGTGCATGCCAGTCTTCTGCTGGTGAGTGCAAATGATGGAAAGTCACTAGGAAAGAATCACAGGTTTTTCTTCTTATTTTGAATTGCTGCACTACATGGTTTTGTAAGAGGAAAATTCATTTATACAACACTGATACAAAGGCAGAGGTATATAGTCTCCATAGATATCAGAAGCCACAATCCGTACCAATTTTGGACTGAAAATGAAATTAATGCAAAATCAAATTTCTTCTCTAACTACAGTGACATCTTCATAAATAATTGGATTTTCAAACAAACAAAAATAAGAATACTCAATGCAATTAAAGATTATGATTTAAGGGTTGAAGCAATGAAAATGACTCTTTGGGAACCTTCTAAATGACAACATAAATAAGAAAAATGGGGCCTTTTCGTCAGGAACAAACATTTAAATTAATTTATTCAATAAAAATTAATAATTGCACTAGAGCAGAAGAAATGTGACAGAGGTTTCCTAAATCACCTGCAGCTCTGCATTGTTTGACAATACTGTACTGGTGTTTTTGAAAAATCAGCTTTTAAGAGTAGAACTGCAGCCTTAAAACTACACTGAATTCAAGCATAGACCTAGTAGCCAGACATCCAGCTACCTTTGCAAACATGTACACAGTTTGAGAAGATGTTTCTATGCAAAGCAAACCTTTCCTTTGAGTCATTCATGAAGATATCCTTAGCTTCTTAACACTGGATTTTCCACACATATATTGGAAGAGTATTGTATCTGTTCAACATATTTTTATAAGATTAAAGTTATGTTGGAAGAAAAATAGAAAGATTTTGAAGGAAAAATTAGTAATTTTGCAGAAATAAGAATCTGGAAAAAACATGATTCCTTTATGTGAGAATATTCTGAAGCAGAAAAGCATAGCATCTTACAAGTAAACCAGATTTTTTATTATTATTTTTTCTTTTATTTTTTAAATTAACTTTAGGAGATGCAATTGAAAATTGTGAGAATACTTCTTTTTCATTTTTTCTTTTATTTTGAGAGAAAGATAAGAATAAAAATAGCAACTTAGTAGAAATTTCACCAGAACTTAGGGAAAAAAAAATATTTCTAAGCTTCATTTCAAACTTCATGAAAATAACTTAGGACATTATGTTAGAATTTGCTGAAATCTCTTCTGAGTCAAAATCAAGTGTTATTGATTGATAAAAAACATCATTATAGGTAACTTAAGCCCTTATCTGTAGAAATACCTTTTCATGCCAAATTCTGTATAATTTTCCCTGGTAACTTGATTCTTTTGTACTTTATATACTCTACAAATAGTTTATTACAATCTTCCTTATCATTATCTCACTATTTCTAGGCATGGTATAATAGTTGTTTTTGCTGTTTTTTTTAAAACAAAGCCACAGAATTTGCATTTTTCGTGTCTCCATATGCCTATCGAAAGCAGTAGATTCATCAAAAAAAGTTTTCTGTAAACTCAGTACTGAAGGTATAGCGAGTGCCAGTAAAGATAAAAGGATTTCTTAAAACTCATCCTGAGCTGAATTAGACCTACGACGATTTTCTGTTATATGAAGTATACTCCTCCAACTTAATCATCTTCAAGGAAATAATCAAACATGACTTAATCCTTTTACATGTGTGTTGAGTTCTCATATATTCCCTATCAGAATGACTTTTCTTCAGCCCCAAAGTGTGGCTGCATTTCTGCTGAAGGTTTGGGTGGTACCATGCAAAGTCAAGGAGAAATTATGAATATTTTTCTGCTTTCTATATTTTTCTATCATTTAAAACATTAATTAATATATTTCCTGAAAGAAGAATTGAAATTATTAAATCACCATGGTCACCACCATTAGCTACGCATTTTTACCAGCCATGAAAAAGAGCCTGCATGCTGCACTCGTGAAAATCTGCACGGACATCTAGAACGTGGCTAGTCTTTCACGTCACTGTCACCTCTGCTGAAATGCACCGCCCACTGTCTCCCTGTGCTGACACCCCTGTTTGGTCGCCATAAATGTTCATCAAGCACTGATGAATGCCAATGGGTGCCATGTTTTCTTCATGGAGGAAAATCCATGCAGGAAAATTCACACCTTTGTTTCATACTCACTTTCATGTCAGATGCCATTTTGTCAGACGGCCCCTCTGCTGCCATCTGTTGCATGGCAACAATATGTAATGGAATATTGTTGGGAAGGTTCAATCTTTACTGCCTTGCCACCAATATCCACCTCTGACGTCACAGGACAACATAACAAAATAGGAGGCATTACTTTTGGAGCTTCTATATACATTGTATTTACAGGGATGCAATTTTATATTTTTTGCTGCTGTCTTTTAAGGAAAAGGTATTTTTCAACCTCAAATTCCTCAAGCAATAGCTTGTTGACAAAGCATTTTTCTTCTCTAATCTATCCCTATTTAATAGCGTACTATGACAAATTTATAGAAATTTTTACAACATCTTCAGTTAAGTTGCGTAATAAAACCTTACTTTGAAGGCTAATGACAACAGATAATCTTTCTTGAAATGGATCCAGATGAAATCAGCTTGCAGATTTTAACTAATCCTGAAGCATGCACAGTGCTTTTTCTAGTAAGTATATTAGACTGAATTCTTAAGAGAACCTATCATGGTTATATCCCACTCCACAAAGATACAGAAACCAGATAGAGAAATCTAACTTTTATCAGCAGACCATATCTATACTTGCGTCACAGTCACATTAAAAGCTGTTTAGTAAGAGATTTATTTTAATGTGGTAATATTACACTGGGAAAATATTAATGGCTAGAAAGAAGCAGGTCTCACTAATGATAACAGGAGTGTCAAAATGGATGCCTCTGTTGAGGACAAGTTTTTCAGGCTAATGCTCCTATTTAAATACTCCTTAATGCAGAGATGAAGCTGGGCACAGGAGAAGTTGCTGGCCAACGTGGCAGCCAGCAGAGCTGTGTTGGATTCAAAAATCCTACGCAGACAGCTAGGTCCTTTACTGGGTGTACATAAACAGCTTTTCTGGGCTCAGATGCATTAGAGAATTGAGAGTCCAGCTGGGTAATACGAGGATGAATACTTGAACACTGTCAGCTGCTTGTTCTTCTGAATGCCATAGATACAGATTTTGTGCCTGTACTTGGCAAATAGTCAGGGCTGCATCAGACTTTGTATCTGACTTGTATCATCAATTCTTTCTCCTAACAAAGTCTACAAGGGATCGCACATAAAATAGTTTTTTGGACTGAGGAAGAAAAATGACCGTGAACACTGCTGGAAACCAGCAAAGTACCAGCTGCTGTAATTGGAAAAGTAAATTTTTGATAATTTAACACTCAAAATTAATGTGTCCAAAACACTGAAATGACATGGGAAAAGAGGCAAACATCAGAAGAGTGTGATGAAGTGAGCTAAAAAGAAGACTGCTCTAGTGAAGTTAGTCATGCTCTAAACTACTTGATCACTTCTTACATATGTTTCTTCTTCCAAGAGACTGGAATTCACTGCAATGTATTTGAAACCCCAAGTTACCTAGATGAAAGAACAGAAATGAAGGAATTAAAGATATCTATTTCATCCACTTTAGTAAAGGTTAACATCAAAATTTTGCATTTAGATTCTACAATTCTATAGTATTTGAGTCTTTGCTTCTTTTTCAGATTGTAGAAATTATCACTTTGCCTAAAGCTTTATTGAAATAAGAGCAGATAAAACGATATATATGAGGTATAATCTTTCCCTTGTAACTGGCACTGCACAGTAGAACACCACAGCTCGTCTCCTTCAAAAGCATATAACATTCCATTTTAAGTTATCCTGAGCACAAAGAGGATGAAGGTACTGAGATAAATCTCTGTCTAACATGTGTGTAGACCTCATTATCAAACCTTCTGTATCATTACATCCAAAAGCAAACCATACAGAAAAATTATTCTGCTCTCTTTATCAATTTACTTTCTTCCTACTTTTATGTCTCATTGCATGGTGCATGCAATTTCCATTTCTGTTATTGGTATGCAAATTCACCTGCTCCCAAAAGACTGTAATTAGGCTTGAAATGTAAGGTATGTACACCCACTTGTCAACTGCATGAACTAACTGTGGCAATTACAAATTTCTGTGACGGAGAAAAAGCATTGGCCATAAATGGAGATTGGAATAATTGAGGCATTTCAAGACACAGACTGCAGTAAGCCTATAAGAAAAAAATCATCTGATATATACCACAAGCTTGCCATCCTCTTCCTCAAACATCCTTCAAATGCTTCAAAATCCTTCAAATACGAACTCTTCCAGCACACACCATCTGCTACACTCTTTCTCAAGGATCCCACAATTCATTCTCTTTTTTACTTTTTTTTTTTTTATTTCCATCATTCCTCGCATCATCATGTAACCAACAACAGGGGTTAGGACCTCCAGCAAGGAGTCAAGAACATGTCAGCACATCAGCTTAAAAGACTTGCAGCTTAATCATCTGATAGCATTATGCATGCCTCAGATGAAGAGAATGAAGGTTAGAGATTAAACTTTTATCACGCACACCCTGTTGCTTACATGAAGAGAAAGACGGACAGAGTTACTTAAAAGTCTATGCAACACTTCACAATCAGAATTTATGACCCATTGCATTAGTTTTCAGAAACAAGCCCTAACTAGACAATTATTTTCTAGTCGTAGAGCAAAATCAGCTTCCATTAATATCAAAAAAGATCATATCAGCTACTGAGCTGTTGCTGAGTGCCTTCAGTTTCCAGCTATTCTGGAAGGACTTTATAATCATCAACACCATGCAAAAATGAAAAATCTCATTACAACACTCCAGGCAAAGGATTCCATGGTATTCATGGAGGTGCAGAGGAAAGAATTGCATTGAACTGACAACAATGGATGTGTTAACTGTTTCAATGAGAAATCATTTCTGATTTGTAATATGTCCTACTGTAAACTGTGGCCACTACCTCCATTGCTAATGTGGTGTAAGAACTCAGTTCTTGGAGGACTGGTCTTAGAACTGTCATACTGTGAACTGTGATGGTCTTCTCTGTGGCAGGCATCAAATTATCATTTTTGTTTCCCCATTCTACTGGACTCAGCCAAGAGGCTTGCACTGAAAAAATCATGAAAGAAGACTCACTGAGTAAACACATATGAACTTGGCTCAAGAGCTGGAATCTGTTGTTATGCATGTAATGTGATAATTGAAAGGAACAGAGATTCAGAGAAATAATTGAACAGTTATGTAAAACCTCTAATCTTTTTCTGTGTGTTTCAGTTTGAATGCAGAGGCAGACTAGACCTGCTTTGGAGCTGTATTGACTTTGACAAAGAGCTGTGGTCTCATAACACTGTCTTTTGAATGTTTCCTTATATCTTATCTGATATTCTAACTAATAACTGTAACACAATGGAAATATTCACAAATACTTCTCTCATAAAAGTTATTTAGAAAAAATTCATCATCTTTTCTATAAAAAACCCAACCCTTCCTTCCTCAAATAACCACCTCCAGCAGTAGCTTGACAGTAACCAGCAAGGCCATGGTAAATGTAGGCAACACCCCTGAATCCTAGTCCTTGTTCCTATGTTTCTAAGGGTGTGCACCACTTGTGGATATCCAGATACTTGTAGAGCACTTCCACATGTGATTAACAGCAATGCAGTCACCTAACCTGTCAGACACTGACTCCCAACATACTATTACATTCTTTGCAATTATAACCAGTGTTACTGGATGTGAAGTGCAACAATCAAATGTTGATGCCATGAATAGAATTGGAATAAAAGAAAGCTAATGAAAAATAAATTAGGCACAAAGACTCTGTTCAGGCTGGAACAGGAACTGTTCATCTGTTTATGGTTATAGCCTGTGGTATTCATCTGGAAACTTGAGTCTGTGGAGCAAGTGAGCATACAGGTTGATTGGAAATAGGATTATTGTAAATAAGTACAAATTATTAAATTGTCAAACTCTTAATACTGTGTTAAAAAGTAGGTCACTGATGTTTCAGTTTCTTAGGACACCTAGCAATAAATGCTATAAAGCATCACTGGCACTGAAACAGGCTCTCCATCTCAGTGGTCATGACACCAAGACTGTTAGAGTTCAAGAAGTGTTTGACAAAACTCTCAGACACAGTTTGATTTTTGGGTAATCCTGTGTGGAGCCAGGAGTTGAAATCAATGATGTGGGTCCCTTTCAGCTCAAAATATTCTCAGCTCAGAATATTCTCCGACTCTATTCTCATTGGCTTGCACACAGTTGTTCTACTGTCCTTTTCTGAACTGTAGTTGCAAACAGCTCTGCCAAAGCTTCTAATTAATAATGTTCATGTTTGCAGCAAGCGTGCATAAAACATCTATCACCTACATCAGAGTTTAAAAACGTTTACCACATATACAAATCTCATCAATTTCTTAAACTACCCAGATAACATCTCTTACAAGTACTTTGACGTGCAACAGTTAAAAAAATTAACCACTTGTGCTAATCAAAATTTCCTTAATTTTCACGTCTGGGTAATCATCCTAATCAATCTACACAACAAAAAATTAATTGCTACACTACTGGTTCTGACTCTGCAAGAAGAAATTGACCTAATTAATTGGGATTTCAAGTGGGATTTCTACAGCAAGTATTCCAGGATTTTCATATTGTGCTATGATGAATGCATTCACCTCACAGTCTGTAGTCATCTCTGTAGTCATCTGAACTCCGGAACCTAGTTATTCATCTTCACTGAACCTTTTTGATCTTCTGTTTACATTTTTGATCAATTTTTAACTTAGAACATATGCAGTGTGATTAAAAAAGTAGAGAAAATGAAAGAGAAAAAAAAGGAGAGAAAAGGAAAGAATGAAAAAAAAAAGAAGAGGAAAAGAATTAAAAAAAATCACTGCTTTGTGGGGATACTAGGATAGTTATAAAGAAGATTTCTTAGTAATTATAAAGTTGACTGCATTTGAGACTGCTCATTTACAACTAACTTGACCATAGCAAGGACATTTTATGAATGGTGTTTTCTGAGCGGATACATTGAAGCTACATAGTTTTACAGGTTCCAGTGTCTTCACAAAACAAAACTGTTTTTTAGTAAGTCCCTGTTTTTTTTTTTTTTAACTTAGCGCACTACATTTTACCTACTTTTTCAGATGTCCCCTGTTCCCAGAAAAAGGAAAAAAGAAGGCATATTTTATTATCCATTATCTTTACTGATTTTGTTTGGTTTTGTTTTTATCCTAGATATTTAAAATAGTTTGCAATTTCCACTTAAAATCTTCAGAGATCTTCCAATAGGACCTGTCATATGAATCCAAAGAATCGTTTCTAATAATAAGGCTACTTCAGAGAACTCTCACAAAAAGCAGTATGTAGGAATGTTTCAACTTTCTCAAAAGCATGAATCAGAAATGAATAGAAGGAATGGAAAATCACTGAAAAAAAAAAAGTTTTATCAGGTATAAGTTCATATTTACTATCCCAGGACCACATGCAGAAATAAATCTCCGATTGTTTATATTTCAAATATTTGGCAAGATTTTCTGACACTTAGTAGTAGGCTTTGCTTTTACTGAGTCGCAAGTGGGGAACTGATGCTTAATTATTTAGTTAATTTAACAGTGACAAGAAACTTTACAATTGTTACAAAATATACTTCACACTGCAGCAATAGCAATTAAAATTTGCTCACCCTTTATCATAATTTTCAAAGATTGATTAATCGAAAATGTTTATTTGTTGTTTTGTTTTCCTTTCCTAATCCTAAGTAACCACTTCTTAAAGGAAGTCTTTGATATAGATATGTGGTGGTTTAGCACCAGAAGCCAGACCAGCAGCACAACCCTGTTCTCTCACTTCCCCTCTTCAGAATGAAAGGTGAAGAAAATACAGTCGAGGGGGGAGGGGGGGGGTGGAATTGTAGGTTGAGATAAGGACAGGGAAATAATTCACTAATTACTGTCATGGGTAATACAAGCTAAGCATAAGGGAGATTCATGTAATTTATTACCTATTAATAACAGATGAGAGCAGTGAGAACAAAAAGCAAACTAAAATTATATTTGTAATATAGTATTTGTTGAATCTTTGGAATAAGGTGTTGTATGTGCCGTTGTACAAGATACTGATTGACCAAGGACTGCTCTTGCTTATTGCTATCCCATATATATTTAAAGTAGCTAACCATATCCTGTTTGCTTTACTGAGGGTCAAACCCATACAATGCCCTCAATTCTCTTTCCTTTGTATGAGCTCACTGCTATGTTTCTATTTAACATTCCCAGACATGGGACCTGACCACATGGGGTGGTCACCATAAAAGTGACGCTACTGACCTGCCTGCAGCAACCATGAGCACAAGACATGAATATGCATTAACTTATTTACCTTTATTAGAAAAGTGACGCTACTTTTAGTAGGAGTCGATCTAAACTATGGGCTGATGCTTTGTGGCACCTAGTGGTTCCCGTCATTCTGGCAGGTCTCCTGGGGTTTTCCCCACAGTTTTCTGGACTGACTGCATCTGGAGTGAAAATAAACTGCATTGTATCTATTGGCTGCTATGTGGATTCTTGCCAACTTTGAACTCTGCAACTTCAGTCTCATGCAGGCATGTTTGTTCTCTAGGAATACTAATACAAACTGTGATGCAGTCTGGTTTCATACAGTCTAGTGTGAATTAATTGGCACTATGTTGACAAATGTATGACATCAAAAATAGGAGGTTCAACTTAATGTTAATGAACACTCAGAATGGCTTAGGGCTAGTACACACTGCAAAGCTGGCCAAAGTTGTATACAGACTGTATATGTGGGAATAAAACGACATGTTTCTTTATGGCTCATACTCTGTGGGAAGGCTATGTGAAACTGTGCCTTCTGCTCTCTTTTTGATTGGTTAAGAGGTAAACCTGGGGCTAACTGGTGGCTGACAAAAGGAAACTGTAATAGTTTTGTAAGGGTCTCAGAACAAAAATTGTAACACTTGCTAAAGTTTCAGAACAAACAGGTGGTGTACAAACAGAACAGAGGAGTCCGGAGGTAGTCATCTTGCTTAAGGTGGTCTTGGGTGTCATCTCCCTCTTCGCGTCCCCCCCCCTCCCCCCCAGTCCTCCATGACCACCAGATGTATGCAAATAGAGAAGTATGGATGGTATACCACGTGCACAGCTCATGATGTCAAATACTCTCTGCCTGGCAGCAGCTCCTGGCCCAATTGGAAGGGATCATTGTATAACATAAAAGGCACTGCCAATTTCACAGCCATAACGTGCACTCCACCACATTCTCAACCACTCTCACAGCCATGGTGTGTGCTCCATCACATCCTTGACCACTCCAAAAGACGAAGAAGAAGGAGGATGGACCCTTAGGACATCAAAGGATTCACTGTGGTGACTTTCTTTCAATAAATAAAGGCACACTCTTGCTTGTCCAACACCTTGACTCCATTCTCAGTCTTAATTCAGAGGGATTGGGATCAGTATAAGGAAGTGCAAACTGCTTCAGCCTGCAACAATATATAAATTAAATTTTATTTATTTCTTGCATTGTATTAATATATCTTGTATTAATATATTTTCATGAAAATCACATTATGTCTAAAAATCAACATTTCCTTTTTTGTTCTACCCAGTATATGGTATTTGGCATTTTTATGCCTCATGTTGCTTCATTACTCTCAAACTGATCATTGCATTTTTTGGTTTCCTCATATTTGGCATTAGTCATAGATGGGTTGGATCACAAAAAATTTGAAGACTGACCTCTGAAAGGGGTTGTGATGACCCTTGTATTGACTGGATTTTAGCCAATAATCCTCTTCTGACACAGCTGCTTAGATCATCATCAGCAGAATATCTATAGCCATGGACAAAGTTATATGATAGAGCCTTTTTTATATCTCAAGTGATAAAATTCTCCTAGTAGTTTTCCATGAATATAGAGCTGATCTTAATATCAGTCTTTTCAGTTCTATTAAATATTTTATGATTTCTGTGTACATCAAGGTGAAGGGGTGCTCAGGCTCTTTGGTGCACAGCACAGCCATTTCTAGGGTAGGATATAATTTTTCTTCAGAAGAAAGAAGATATATATCAAATCCAAATCTGAAACATCAAATTTCAGCAACTCAATTTCAGCTATATTTCATAAGTGTTTTGCTTTATGCTGTACTAAACTGCAAAACTCTCATCACAAAGTAAATGCAATAAACAACAAAAAAAATACCCACCCATTTTCTTTGTTATTCACTACTTTGAAATGCAAACCAGAAAAAGAGGCAATGTTATATTTAATAAGTTAGCATTATTTAATGTTTTACATCACCATGACTAATGTTGCTATATACACATTGTTTTAAACATGCGAAGGTTAGAAAAAGCTATGGGAGACTTGCATTGAAAATGAATTAGTTAATTTTCCTTTGAAAATGAAAATAAACTAAACCAAATTAGGGCTACTCTGAAAAAATAGTCTACTTAATTAAATAGTTCATTTTAATGTTCTACTTTGAATGATACTTAGAATTGCTTACAGAATTCACTTCTTTCCATAACCATCAATGCCTTTTTAGTAGACTTTTGTGGCTTAGCGGTCACTTTCATGTTCTCTTTTATTGTTCAAATGACACTGTGAAATTATGAAATGGTCCTTATTGAATTCTAAAATTCACACAGAGAGTTTGAATGTCCAGAAAGTAATGTACCTTTGCTTAAAATGTATGTTTATTAGAAAAAGGAGAAATTAAAAAAAAATTTTGTTAGTGCTCTCATTTCCTTCCAGCTGCATTCTTTCACACCAGATGTGGCTTTGGGTGTGCTACTCCTGGTTTTTCCATCAGTTCCTACGAGAATGACATGCTAGGCTAAAATATTGCAAAAATGAACTCATTTGAGGTCTGCAATTAAAATGTGGCATTCTTGCACTGATGATTTGTCTGCCAGATTAGTATCCAGCTCAACATTTTTAATATTACTCAATGAGTGGAATCAACACCAATTAGAGAAGAATCGAATCTTCTACCTCTATAAAGAGGTAATTCTGAATGTAGAAGGCCAAAAGGACCTTTCCTTTCTGAGGTACATTTTTCATCATTACTTGTCCAAAATTATGATTTCAAAGGTTGAATTTCAGGTCTCACTCATTTAGAAGCCTACAACATTTTCAGCCCTAACAATTAATTAAACAATAATTAAAATTAACCTACATCTGAGGCCTAAAAACTAATGTTTAAAATTCAATCTAAAAGATTACGGGACTCAGTGAGCCATTTAGAACAGCTGAATATTCCAATATTATCCTGCATTCTTAGTTTTGGAAATTGAATTAAATTATTTTTCTAGCAAAATGAAAGAAGCACAGAATCATGTGATATTATTCCTGGATTAACATTACAGAGTTGGACCAGCTTGTTATGATTGTTTACTCTGATCTCACTCACACATAACCCAACACAAACAATAATTTGGCATAAAGCAACCTCTTCCAGTCTCCTTGAAGCCTCTACATTTTTCATCTCACCTTCAAAAAGCTCTCCATAACAGCTTCAGACAAAGAATGTAGTTCAGTCTATTCCTAGAAGTAGACTAGTTGAGAAAAAGATATTCTTCAGTTATTTAACAATCATTGTTGAACTATTTAGCTTTCTAGATAATCATAGAATCATAGAATCAAAGATGGGTTCAGGTTGGAAGGGACCTTGGAGATCATCTTGTTCCAACACCCCTGCCATGGGCAAGGACACCTCCCACTAGACCAGGTTGCCCAAAGCCCCATCCAGCCTGGTCTTGAACACTTCCAGGGAGGGGGCATCCACAACTTCTCTGGGCAGCCTGTTCCTGTGTCTCACCACCCTCACAGGGAAGAATTTCTTCCTTATATCTAGTCTAAATCTACCCTCTTTCAGTTTATAACCGTTACCCCTTGTCCTGTCATTACCTATCCTTGTAAAAAGCCCCTCCCCAGCTTTCCTGTAGGCCCCCTTCAGGTACTGGAAGGCTGCTATCAGGTCCCCCCGCAGCCTTCTCTTCTCCAGGCTGAAGAGTCCTCCCAACTCTCTCAGCCTGTCCTCATAGGGGAGGTGCTCCAGTCCTCTGACCATCTTCGTGGCCCTCCTCTGGACCCGCTCCAACAGCTCAACTTCCTTCTTCTGTTGAGGGCCCCAGAACTGGACACAGTACTCCAGGTGAGGATTATTATGTATTATGATTATTATATATTATGATTATTATTATATTATATAATATTTCCTTCCTTAATTAATCTTCAAACCAGAAAACTATAAAAAACCAAGAATGTCAATAAAGGGAATGTTCACCTTGAGGTAGACATTCCAACTTATGATACATTAAAGAATGTAATTGTATTAGAGAATCCACCCAGAATCTACACAGTTTTGACTTACGCAATGAAGATTGTGAAGGTAATGTTCTATTTTTTATATTTGAGGACACTGAAAATGTTATTTTTACATACTTCTTATTTTCATGAATATGTTACAGTTATTAAATTTTACTTATACAGTCAGTGAATACTGAAAAAATGTAAGATACTATAATCTTAATTAAAATTTTTGTTACTATTTGGTTATTTTTTTTTATAATACATTTAGTAAAGATACCACAGTTGGACAGATTTTACGAAAAGTGATTATGTCAAAATTCTTTCTGGGGTACAGATTTCTAAGACTTTGCAAATGAAAAAGAGCTTCCAATACTAAAATATCTGTCATTTCTATTCATTGAGTATCTTTACAATTAATTCCTTATCAACAATTTGTCTTAAGAGAATATAAGAATCTTAAAATAATATTTTACGAGCAGTTTTATATAAGACAATTTCATGTTATGTTTTATGTTTTAATAAACAGGCAATAACTTTGGGGACAACTGTAGCTACTTGAGATACTAGTGTCCCTCAGCTAAGCCAAAGAAATAACTTAACATATCTGTCTTTCAAGTGAACTGGACTGGAAGTACTCAAATTATTTCAGTTTTGCATAGAACAACTTCCAGAAAATAAGAGGTAGCTGAAGAAGTCACATCTTAACTCATTAAAAGTACATCCATAATAATTGATTTTCCTGAATTCCTCCCAAATCAACTGTTGTTGTCTGATTTTTCAAAAAAAAAAAAAAANCTGTTTGATTTTTAAAAAAAAAAAAAAAAAAGCAACAAAACACTCTAACAAACATTACCTCTTTGTCACAGCTCAAGCATATGCTTTTCTTGTCTCCTAGATTAAGGTATTTCTGGTCCACTCACACAACTACAGAGTATGCATCAACAAAGACTGGACAATTCAGTTTTTTTCCCCTAAACTTTTGGCACAATTTTTCAGAATGGCTATTATTTTCTCACTTCTTTTGAATTTTTGCAGTACAGGAAGGTGCCAAGTTCAGTAGGTCACCGTTGTCCAACAAAAAGTCCAACAGTATGGAAGACTGATTGTCAATTCAAACATATTCAATCCAAACTTTTTTGTATAGATCAATCCCGTTACATCTCCCTTTTTTCTATCTGAATTTACTTCATGATTTTTTTTTCCATTTTTAAGAAGGTATACCTGATCTTCTGATCTTAAATGTGCCAGCAGCTCAGCTTTTTTTCTTTTCTTTTTTCTTTTTCCAGAGGTCTTAGAGCAGTACAATATTACTTTTCTCTTAGAACAGAAGAGGTTACTCACAAATAATAGTGTATGAAATGGTGCTTAGAATACCATGTCTCTTGCTGTCCCATAAAAATTTATTAAGCATACTGAATGACATATCTGAATGGCCATTGTGGGATGAATACCTTATGCTTCATTCACATTATGAAACTGTTTGATTTTGGGGTGGTGTTTTGATATGTCATTTAATCTCATTAAGCATTTCCAAAGTGAATGTTTTAAGAAAATGTTAGGAGATCATACCACGTGACAACTGTAACTGGTGCTGCCTGGTAAGCCTACAAAGTGAGCAAAACTTTTTACTGGGGCAGAATAAGGCAGTAACCATATCTTCTGAAATACACACTGAAGAAAATTGAAACATTGGACAGGTCTTATGTAGATAAATATGTGCATACACTGTGAATCAACTAATACTATTTTTTTTCTTTTGTGGAATAATTTGATTAGATGTGTACTTATAAGCCATCAAAACCTCTACAAAATAATGCATCAAGATCTCAGTCTCCGAGGTCAGCTGCTTCGGAACCGGCGCAGCCAGAGCCTCAGCGGCAGATCTTGAGGTACAGGGGGGGTTTCAGGAGCTTCCTTTGCCAGGAGAGCCCCGTGAGAGCGGAGCGACCCGGCAGATCCCGGCAGCACTCGTGAGAGAGGCTGACGTGGTGTGGGCGTTGCCAGGGCAACGGCAATCGCACCCACGCCCCTTAGCCTTGAAAAAACCTCGGGGAGGACAGCAACAGGTCGCTGCCCACCGGGCAC
>WBMW01001209.1:9051-51386 GCA_013396635.1 Penelope pileata | reverse complement strand
CTTTTTCTTTTTTTTTTTTTGAGTTCCACCTCTGAAATTTCATAATTTTAATTTTTGCATCTTGTCTTCAATTTCTTCCACTGAAGACTATAAAATGGCTAAAAATTATTTGGTACTGTCAATAAGCTGTGCTGTGACAATAATTGCAATTTGGCAAATATTTTTTCTTCAGTAGTTAGACAAAACCCTTGTAGCTATTACTTTCTCTTCCTTTTAAGCATTGTTTCATTATTTGTGTATGTTTTAGTTTCTAACTGAAACTTTCTCTCTTAGTGTCTGCTGCAAAGCTGTGTTTTGGTTCTAGAAGAAAAACAAGGCTGATAACAACCAGCAGCACTGAACAGAGCCAAAGACATTTTAATTGTCAGTTCTGCCAGTGAAGGGGATAGGAGGGGCATAGGGAGCTGGGAGGGGACAAGAACGGGGCAGCTGACCCAAACAGACCAAAGTGATATTCCATACCATATGACATTATGTAACATAAGGAAGGGAAGTGAGCGGGGAGGGCCTGTTTGCTTGGGGATTGGTTAAGCATCGGTCGCAGTTGGTGAGTGATTGCTTTGTACAATCACTTGTTTTGTATATAATTATCATTACTGTTATTTTACTCTATTTTGCTTTTCTGCAAGTAAATAGTTTTTATCTCAACCCATGAGTTCTACCTTTTTTTTTTCTCGATTCTCTCCCCCATCCCAGCTGGGAGGAGGGGGGGTGAGCGAAAGGCTGTGTGGTGTTTCCAGGCCTGTCGGCTCAAACCACAACAGTGTAGACAAATGTATTTTGGTCACCTTGAAAAGTTTGTTATGCTTTATCAAAATAAAGTGATTTCATTCTTCAACTTCTTAGTAGCATTTGCTTTTCATGTTGCGTAATTCTTCGCCAATAAAATGCAGTGTTTGTAAAGATAATCCTGATCTATTCAGAATCTCTTGATAAAATTCTACCCATTTCAAGCATTGATCCTCACTGTAAACATATTCTTTTATTCATTTTTATGGTAATGTTTGTTTGCTTTGCCACCTATGAAAGCTTTGATGTTTTTGTTACCTGAATATTAACTTTTTAGGCTGTATCTCTTGATTCATTAATTTTGTGAATCCATTTTACCTCACTATTATGTCTGTGTTGTCTACCTTGAGTTGAGAGACTCCATTTTTTGTCTGTTTCATTATTTTTCCCAACTCTGAATTGTTTCCCAGAAATCTTATATTTTGTCAGTTTTCAAATGTTTTCCGTTTAATGTTTGTCTAATGAACTGACAAGTTTAAATTTCTTCTTTTCTTGCTTATTTCACATTATGAGATTCTCTCTTAGAGCATATGATCTCCTTGTGGTGTCTGCTGTATCACATATGGACATTGTATGTCCCCCACTTCACAGAAATGTACAGTTTGTGTTGCTCACATCCATCCTGTGCAGTAGACTCATTCTTATTTGCTGCCTTTCCCCCAGACATACATCTTTAAAAGCACATCCAGTTCCTGGAACACTGGAGTTACTGCATTTTTATGATATAAACAGTGCAAAGAGAACAGAGCCAGGCTCTGTTCAGTGATGGCCAGTGCCAGGACAAGAGGCAATGGGCACAAACTGGAGCACAAGAAGTTCCATTTAAACATCAGGAAACACTTCACTGCATTGGTGATGGAGCACAGGAAGAGGTTGCCCAGACACATTGTGGAGTCTCATTCCTTAAAGATTTCCTTGCATGTCCTGGACACCCTGCTGTGGGTGTCCCTGCTTGAGCAGAGGATTGGACCACATGACCTCCAGAGGTTCTTTCCAACCTTAACCATTCTGTGACTCTGTAATTCTGTGATGTTTGTGAAAATAGTACATAGAGTCTTAGCACATATTTATAGAACAACGTACCTTTTTTTGCTTCTTGAAAAAAATGTGCTGTAAACAATATGCACATATAATATTATAAGTGATTTCCAGATATGAGGAGATTCGCAACTCCATTTTATCACAAAACAGTAATAAAAAAGAGGTCTTTTCCAGTTCAGTTATTTTCAGTCTTCATTATTTGCCTGAAATATGAGTAAATCTATATTACATACAATTGAGTGGGAAGAGAGAAAGAATAAGAAGACAGCTAAAATCAATTACAGAAAACTTCCTCAGATTACTACTTGCATCTCTTTGTGCAATTCTGCATGTGCTCAGCCTTATTAGGTGGATGTATGTTCTTACAAGCGTCACTGCAGTGTATCTCTATTAATGAGCTGCAGGCCCATGATGCCTTGAGTACTCAGATTTATGATCAAGGAATCAAGAAGTTAAAGTAAGCCAAGTGTCTTCCTGTCAGGCAGCAAAAGAACAAATGCAAATCCAGGGAGCCTAGTAAATCAGTAATTGAAGCCAATGGAGAAGCACCTGTATCTGCTAAGATGGTCTACATCCTTCATATGTGAATGTTATTGAATGTAAACAGAAAAGGGAGCTGGCACAATGACAAGGACAGTCAGGATTTGCCTTAATGAGAAGAATGCACATGGGCAATTATCATGGCTGACCTGAGTCTCAATAATAAAGGAGAGACAGTGACAATGACCTGAGAAGTAGCATTCGTTCATGACATAATAGACACTTATACTCTTGGAAAACCAGAGTATCTTCAGAAAACAGTCTGTTTTCAAATATGCAGTATTACTGATGTTATCTTGAATGAACAGGGATTCAATCAGAAGCAAAAACAGTTATACAGTTTATTTTTTATGTGTAAATTATATACACCGCATGTGTGTACACGTGCACAAATATTATATATATATAATTCTTGAATTGTTTCCTTACTTTCTCCTGTTTCCCAGAACAGAGTACTTTCAATATAGTCAGGAGGCCTGTTTAGTATCTTAATAATCCAGCAGAGTGCCAATATAATGTCCTTTCTGTCTTGTAAATTTGTAAATTTCAACCAGAAACTGCAAGAAATGTGGGAATTTGCCTTTTTTCACCTCTTATCTAAAAAAGGGAGGGAAGAAAAAGAAATCAGAGATAAACAGGATCCCTCGCAATTATGATCTCGTTCCTTAGCGAGAATTAGTTTAATACCCTCCCGACTCCCAGTTTACACACGCATTAACATAACTACGTTTTCTCACTGTTACTGCACAATTTCATAATCTTATTTGGATAAAGTAGAAATTTATACATTGTCCTGATACAAGTAAAATGCACAGGAAGATACTGTTAATCATCAGAGATCAGATGTAGAACACTGTATGCCCATACATTCCTGCACAAAATCATACTAGATAGAAAGAGCAGGACTTTGTGAATGAGATATCCAGATAAATGTTATTTAGAAATTGCAAGAGAAGAAATGATTAGTTAAAATATGCAATAATCCAAACCAGTCACATGGGGATTTCACTCCTGCCTCAAAATTATGGATTAGTTTGAGATACTCAGATACCAGTGTATGATATAAAATGGCAAGTTGCTGTACATATCCTTTGGTGCACAAGGAACAGTGATGGGATGTTTTCGTGTTTTTGCTCACATTTCTAGTCCTAATGCTTTTGTGTGAAAAGATTAGAGAAGCTGACACAACAGAAACTTCAAGCTAGAGGGGAAGTGATGGCTCCATCACTCTGCTGGTGAAGCTGAACAATCTGCTCCAAACAATCCATCCAAATCTAGCCTTGTTATTCATCTGATGCTTGTGCTGGAAAATGTGTCAGAATCAATATGAGGACTCCCTCCTTCTATCTTCTCCTTTAATCAATTACATTTTTTCCTGAGCTATACAGATGCAATATGGTAAATGAATGCATGTGTATGTCCATATGGAGTCTTAGTCATTTGACATTTCTGGTGATAATAATTGTATCTTTTTTTTTCTTTCTATGGTAGTGCCATGGATCAAGTCTTGTGTCTCCTTGTAATCAGAAACCATCAGTGCACAGCTGCCCTTGAAAATATGTTGCTACTTCCTCTTCTGTCCCACCAGTGTGAATGTCTGGTCCTGTTCCTGAAGGGAGGGAGGACTAACCAGATTCACAAATCCCTTTGGGCAAATTAAGGTGAAACAACACTCAAGGTCCATACATGACAGGAAAAAAGATCATCTCTAATAGGAGATTTCTACAGTTATCCTACATGCATTGGCCCTCTGAAAGGAAAAAGGACCAAGGGTCCTGAGACAGGATGGTTAAACATTGTAGAAATCATTGTATATAAGATGAATGATTACTAAACCTAAAGAAGGCTGATAAGTATCACATAGGCCATTGTGTAAAATAAGTCAAGCCAGACATACGAGGGGATACTAACTGGTTGTTAGAAACAAACAGACCAAGCAACAAGACATGCTCTGCTGAGGATCTAGAAGGAACCGGTTGAGCTTCCTTTTTTGCCCAGAGGTGAAGAGTGCACAGAGAGGAAGACATACGGCCTTTATCTCCACGACTCCCGAAGACCACTACCAGAAAACACTGCTCATGCTCAGAAGGGGCGGTGCGTATTATAATGATTTCCTAGAACTAATTGTAATATTCCCTCCTATTCCTGGAACTAATTGTAATGCTCCCTCCTATTCTTTGAATATGCATGATTAAGATCTATATAATCAGAGCTTTGCTTTTGCTGGGTGCGCAAGTAAGGTGGAGCTATCTTCCTTGCGCCCGGCGTGTGTGCGCAGCACTGAATAAACATACCTGCTTTATAACCACCCTGAGGTTATGAAGTCTGATTTCTGCAATTCACCTCCCACAATTATATCTACCTAAGCTGTGCAGTTTTATAGGAAATTCAAGTAAGCTTTGTGTTACTTAACAACTTAAAGAGAGAGAAAGGAAAAAAAAGAAAGGGAAATAAAAGGAGGTAGATAGATCACCAGTTCTGGATCTAGTGTCGAGCCTGCCAATGGAGGTGCTCCACATCGCAAAGAATGGCAGCAACAGTGAAAGACAGGGCAGCACTTCCTAAGCCCTATTTATAGTATAAAATCAAAAAGGGAAAGGACAGTCCATCCCTCAGATCCTATTTGGAATTATAGTTGGCTCCAGTCCCAGGACGGGTTGAGACACTGGACACCAACCAAACCAAAACGTTGCACCAGGCCCCCTTTTGTGATTGACTTCTTTGGGCATTTTTCTGGACTCTTCAAGGAGTGATTGAGACTTGGGACATTGCCTGGGCTCGTCCCTGACACATCCAGACTTGTCCCTTAGAATGAATATGCATCACTCTCCCAAACCTACCAAAGGTACAATTTCACAGCCTTTGAAGCTTTTTCAGAGGAATTTCTAGCCTCTGAAAGAAGAGTTGTCAGCATCGTTTTTCGCCACAGTAAAATGTGTGAATACACAGCACCCTTAATGTTGCATTTGTTCAGAACTTTTGGCAGTTTGCTGCAGTGTTAGTATGAGTGATGTATAATGCTACTAGAGGGAAGAAAAGTTTCCAAAGAAATGACGAATCTTTAGTAAGGAAACGTAAGGTTTTGAAATGCAATTTAACACTAGCTGCTGATTTCTGCTGACCCCTTGTACTCTTTTAGAAAGGAAATAAAGTTTGTAGAAATACTGCTTGTACCACTGGGAAAAATGGTCCCTTGAAACAGAGAGCTAACCTTGCCTCTCTGTGCTGTTAATTTTTTTTTCGCCTAAGACAATCACCAAAGAAATTATTTGCCTGTCTTTTACGCTGTCATGTATTTCATGTCTCTAAAAGTCTGCAGCTGTAACTGAAAAAAAGAAAAAACTGTGTTAAAAAAAAAAAAAAGGAAGATGCTAAAGAGCTCTGAAGCAATTTATTCTGTCACACTAACACCATACCAGAAAATTAAGGCAATTACAGAGGAGCATATTTGTTTGTAGTTCTATAAAAGAGAAATGAGTAATGTGCCTGTTCCATTTCTCACATTTTAAGTCTTGATACAAAGGTTTTCCTTGTTCAGATCTTGAGGAATGGAACTGATTTTTCTCTACTTGTGATTGTCTCCCACTTTTTATCTCCCACTTTCCTTCTGGAAGCTTTTCACTACAACTTAACATAAAAAATATGTCAGCTGTGACCAAAAAAAATTACTGGCACAGCCACATGACAATTAGATAATGATCAGATGTTATCCACACTGATACTACACTTTGCTCTGATAATGTATTTTATTTCACTTTATAAGTGCCACAAAGTTCCTAGTTTTACATATATTGGTAAATAAGATGTTATTTTGAGATTGCCTTCACTACCAAATCCCACCTAATTCCTCCTCTGAAATTTGAATAACATCCTACTCTTCCACTGGCGTTAATGATGTAAGGAATCCTAGCCCAGGCAGTGTTTATGTCATAGTATGTTAGCATGCCAGGATCTATGTTTTCTGAAACAAGGCTAACTATTAATCATTTCTATGCTTCTGCTTCTGTACATTTTATATTTCATTGAAATGAAGTAGCATATGGTGGATAATATTTTCCAATTACTGTAGTTAAACAGTGTGAAACAAATGTAAAAGATGATGCTTCCTGTTGCTGGACAAAATACATCTCCATTTCCCCATTTGAAGACAGTCTGTGAGGAAATAAATCCTGGGATAGATGTTCTATTATAATTGAGTTAAAAGTTCTGTGGTTTAAGATAACCTATTCCGCATCTTTTGATAACAGGCAATTATTTAATTCTGGACTCGTTGCCGTAACTTTGTAGAGAGACAATTTCATACCTTCTACTGAGTCAGTGAACAGAAATGAATTCTTGTTCTGCATCACAAATGTTTTCCATCTACTAGAATCTAACTTGTATACCTGCATAATTATCAGTCTTTTCACAACCTTTAGTGCTTTAAACAGTATTTCTACTCATATTACCAGCTAGTGTCAGGAACAGACAGGCTCTTTGATCAGCTACACCTGTACATGCAATATTTTTTCCTCCGTCACATTGCCACATTAATGTCTTCAGTTTTGATTTACAAGCCTTACAGTAAGGAAAAAAAGATCATTCACCTTTTACAAGCCATGCAAACAAATGTGATTTGTTTTTGAATTCGCCTCCTATCCTTTTTTTTTTTCAGCTGACAGCATCATCCTGAGGAACGTTGTCAGGTGCAGTGAACCAGTTCCAAAAGGACAGTAAGAATTTATGAAATAAAAATGGAAGAGACAGAGAGAATTGCTTGAGAAAAAAAGTAAAATGTTGTCTTCTCCTCTTTTTCTCAAAATTCTTGACACTAAAGAAAGTTAGTGTCAGAAATTTAAAATTATTGATTTTTTGTGAGCTTGGTGGCTCCGAAGTGCCATAGAACATCATGCCCGCTAAAACACTATCAAAATGACATTTAGTCTTTGTTTCAGAAGCTGTTATAAATATGTCTTGAAATTGTTATGATTAGTATAGTACTACTGTTATCTATGTAGCATGCTATTACCCTGCATTACTATCCTTATGATCACAGCAGCAGTTTCACATGTCAAAAACCAAAATTTTGGGAAAGCTATCCATGCAATTACAGGTTGCTCAACCTCATCTAAGTAGGTGATAGAGCAAATATATATGAAAAAAAGGTGTGGAAATGACTGAGAATATTCAGTATAGGTATATGAAGGGGAAATCCCGTTTAACAAACCTGATAGCCCTCTATGATGAGATGACTGGCTTGCTGGTGAGCACTGTATATATTTTATATCTGCTTTAGTAAGATTTTTGAAACTCTTTCCCATAATATTCTCATTAAAGAAAAACTGATGAAACACAGACTAGATAAGTGGACAGTGAGGCAGACAGAAAACTGGATGGACTTCAAAGGATTGTTAAGTCCAGTTGGAGTCTGGTCACTTCAATGGTTGATACTGGGGCCAGTACTGTTTAACATTTTCGTTAATGACTTGGAGGGTAGGACAGAGTGTACTTCAGCAATTTTGCAAATTATACAAATGTGGTAGGAGGAGTTGATACACCACATGTTTGTGCTGCCATTCAGAGAGACCTTGACAGACTGGAGAATTGGACAAATGAACACGTAAAATACAATATAGAGAAGTGCAAGGTCCTGCGTCTGGAAAGAAAAAAAGAAAAAGGGACCAGGACAGGCTGCAATGTCAACCAGTTGGAAAGCAGCTTTGTTGAAAAGGCCCTTGGTTTGTGGTTGACAGCCTGGTGACCATGACCTATCAGTGTGACCACATGGCAAAGAAGGCCAAAGAAACACTATCTTGGACTGCAAGACAAAGTGTGTCATGAGCAGGTCAAGGGACATGATCCTCCCCCTCTACTCAGCAATAGTGGGACATGCGTAGTGCTGGGTCCAATTCTGGCTCTGCTGTACAAGAGAGACATGAACATACTGGAGCAAATGCCCATTAAAATGTTTAATGGATTATAGCGTGTGAGGATAAGCTAAGAGAAATGGGACTGGTCAGCCTGAACATCCTCTGAGTACACATAAAATATCCAGTGGGTACTTCAGACCTCTATTAATTTGTTGTTCTATGAATTCAAGACACTCTATCCCCTGGCTATTGAGTTTGCCGTATTTTTAATCATAAGACAAGTTGACAGGACCTTAACAAGCATATGGTAGATCTGGATGATATGATATAATATATGATCAGTGCTCTGCTAAATCAACTAGTTATGCAGATATTTGTTGATCAAGAAATAGGATAGAGAGAAACCGAGAGGGGAGGTCATTGTGACCTGCACTTCAGCACAAGGAAATAGGACAGAGAAGTCCTGGGCTCTGGTTACTCTCTCCAGGGTGGGTTATGCAATTTTTATTAAACAGTATTTAGATTGAAATAAATAAATAAATATGAGTTGTTAGATCTTGAGTGCTTTCTGTGCTTGAAATCTAGAAGGGATAAGGAGGATTTAAATACATTTACATTTCCATGCATAGATGTTGCCTTTGACCATCATTTTAACATTTTGTAACAGTAGCCGTGATTTGTTTGCCATCCACTTGAAGCACACACTTAAGGTGTTTGCTCTCTGGGAGAGAGACTACATTTATATATTTATTATAAATATGTTTATTTATATATTTATATTCAAAGCCTTGTGACTAAAAGTTTGACATTTGTACTCAGCTTGGGAGTGATTTTAGACCTGGCCAGTAGGCTTAGAGTATGCCTATGCTAATGAGCTGAGAGCTATGCCAGGACCCATTCCCTGGGCCAGCTGGCATACATGGGCCACATCCATGCTATTAAATTCTCTTACTCTCCAAAACAATATACACTGCATACAAAATTTCTATCAGAGTTTGTTCCTGGCCCATCCTGGCCCAGAATCTTTCCAGAAACTGTTTGGGAAAGCACTGTTTGCCCAGGGACAATGCTGTGCCAGGGACTCTTGTAGTAATTAAACAGTCCAGATGGTTGGCAGTATTTAGTCTATGGATACAGCAGTGGAACAGATGTAGTTTCAAACAAAAATTTATCTTATGTAATTTAAATTCCAAAGCCTGAACTGATCACACCAGTCACCCTGAAAAGTAAATAGGGCAGTGTAATTAGTCTTATTCTAGGTGAAATCCACTATTTCTGATGCAGGCCAGGATGCCATTGGCCTTCTTGGCCACCTGGGCACACTGCTGGCTTGTGTGTAGCCAAGCATCAACCAACATCCCCAGATCCTTTTCCTCTGCACAGCCTTCCAAATACTCTGCCCCAAGCCTATCGTGTTGCATGGGGTTATTGTGACCAAAGTACAGGACCCAGCACTTAGAATCATAGAATCATAGAATCCCCTGGGTTGGAAGAGACCCCAAAGATCATCAGGTTCCAACACTCCTGCCACAGGCAGGACCACCAACCTCCAGATCTGGTACTAGATAAGGTTGCCCAGGACCCCATCTTACCTGGCCTTGAGCGCCTCCAAGGACAGGACACCCACAAACTCTTTGGCCAGCCTGTTCCAGCACCTCACCACCCTCTCAGTGAAGAACTTCCCCCTGATGTCTAATCTAAACCTTCCCTCCTTCAACTTAAAACCATTCCTCCTTGTCCTATCACTGTCTACCCTTTTGAAAAGTTGATTTCCCCCCTGTTTATAATCTCCCTTTAAATACTGAACAACTGCAATGAGGTCTCCCTGCAGCCTTCTATTCTCCAGGCTGAACAAGCCCAGGTCCCTCAATCTGTCCTCGTTGGGGAGGTGCTCCAGCCCTCTGATCATCTTTGTGGCCCTTCTCTGAACCCTTTCCAACAGTTCTACATCTTTCCTATATTGGGGGCCCAAGATCTGGATGCAGTACTCCAGATGGGGCCCCACGAGGGCAGAGTAGAGAGGGACAATCAAATCCCTTTCCATCCTGGCCATTGCTCTCCTGATGGAGCCCAGCATACCATTGGTCTTCCAAGCTGCAAGAGCACACTGCTGGCTCATGTTAAGTTTTTCATCCANAGGTCATCAATGAAGATATTGAACAAGATGGGCCTCAATACCAGCCCCTGGGGGACACCACTTGTAACGGGACGCCAGCTGGACTTAGCTCCATTAACCACTACCCGCTGGGCACGGCCCTCTAGCCAGTTCTTTACCCAGAGAAGAGTGTACCTGTCCAGGCCGTGGGCTGCCAGTTTCCCCAGGAGAATAGTGTGGGAGACCATGTCAAAGGCTTTGCTGAAGTCCAGGTAGACTACATCAACAGTCTTTCCCTCATCTACCAGTCTGGTCATGCAGTCATAGAAGGAGATGAGGTTGGACAAGCACGACTTGCCTTTCTTGAACCCATGCTGGCTGGGCCTGATCCCCTGGTTGCCATGCAGGTGCTGTGTGATCTCCCTCAAGATGATCTGCTCCATAACTTTTCCTGGTACCGAGGTCAGGCTAACAGGCCTGTAGTTCCCTGGATCCTCCTTACAGCCTTTCTTGTAGATGGGAGTCACATCGGCAAGCCTCCAATCCTCTGGGACCTCTCCAGATAGCCAGGAATGCTGATAGATGGTGGAAAGCAGCTTGGCAATCACCTCTGCTGGCTCCCTCAGCACCCTAGGGTGGATCCCATCTGGTCCCATGGACTTGTGACAGTCCAGATGGAGGAGCAGGTCTCTAACTGTCTCTACCTGAATCATGGGGGGTGTATTTTGCTTCCCAAAGTAAAAATATATCCCAGATAATAATTAATTAGTCTTTGAGAACCTCTGCAGCTAGAAGATAATGAGACTTTAGGCAAATTCTGTTAATTCAGTTAATTGAAGGACTAGAACTTAACTCATATGAATGAGTCTGTTAGTCTTGAATCAGCAGCACCAGAAAATCATATTTGTTACATTGGTCTGCCTCCTGGTGAAATTCCGCTCATGAATAAGGATTGTCTGACTATGCAGGGGGATTTATGGTTGGTGGAGAGTTAATTTCAGTTTTCTCAATGAAAATGAAACCAAAACCAATAACAAACTCATCTCAGCATGTCATGTGTTCATTTTGTTAAGGAGAAAGGACGATACACCCCAAACGAACAAGTCTTATTTACGGACAATGTCCTATAAAGCCAGCTTGTCCACAGGTGCAAAGATTTCATCCTATTTTGTTGGAAAATGAGATCAGACTGTTTCCAGGGATCTTCTGGCAGATAAATGTGATGATATAAGTAAGTATATTAATACAAATAACTCAATTTCTCTTCTAAGTCACCAGGAAAAATACAGTATTTTCCATGAGCAGGACCAGCTTCTTACTTCAAGAGTCATTTGAGAGATGACAGAATTGTTGCTGGTGGTTAAACTCACTCACAGACATCAAAGATTTGGCATGTGCACATTCTCTTCTTTAAACCTTGGTTGATATCTGATGCTAGAATAATACAAAATTATCTTTTCTGTCAGTATATCATGTTTGAAATAAAGACTAATTAGTAAAGATTTCAGCTTGTCAGGATGAGAATTTGGAATAAATTCTTGTCTAGTGCAGTTAATTGAAATTGGGTGTGATACCATATGTAGATGTGATTTTCCCCTATTAATTAGAAGCCTTAATTACTTTGTTCAGAGACCTCATTATACCACTTCTGGCAAGCAATGGAAGTAGAAGTAAAAAAGATAGAGAGATCTTGAAAGAGCCAGTTATTCTAGAATCAAAAACTAAGTTTTTGTTCTTGGTTGTCCTCATAACCTTGCAGAAAATCTTTACTGGTCTCAGGTCTCCGCTCCTCTGGAAGTGTATTCCATGCCTTAACCCTACTGAACCCAGACTAAATTTGATCAGTGAATATTAATGTTCAGTTACTTCCCTTAGCAAAAGCAGCATGTCAAAGCATCTCAGAACATATCGAGATCAGCACAGAGAAGGGTCCTGCAGGGGAGCCAGGGGTATCAGGTTGCTGTGACCTGTGTTTAGCTCCTGACAGCCAAAGTATTCCTATGAAATCTGAAATTAACTGCTCAATATTTCTGTGTTTGTCCGCCTCCTGTGAAGAATGTTAGCAACAATTTTTTCTCTTTTTTCTGCTCATCTGACTTGTCAAGGTAGAACAGACCAGCAGTTCGTACCGTGGGTCACATCAGTCCTGTTTAGACCAGGGCAGAGGGCTGGCTGTACAACGTCACATACAAATAGCCAACAGGGAAGGAAGCTACATAGAAAATTATTTAATTAGCTGACAAAATGACGTCTTAGGGAAGACTTTCTAATTCTTCTATGTACAGCTGTGCATCCTATGTAAAATCCTAGGATAGGTTAGATATATGTACAACATAGTACTGTTCCTAAAGCTGTAATACCTAATTCCATCTTTAGGTAATCTTTCACTTGTGATGAATATTCCCTATTAGGACTGGAAGAAGGAAGATTTCTGTATTCTACGTAACAAAAAATTAAATAAAAAAGTCTGTTCTTTTATTTAATATTCAACAATTCCGAAAGAAGTAGCATGTGTTTGTTTTAAATGATTCTTGCTCTATTTAGCTGCTACTATAATACTTGTGCTACCAGCGTCAGCATAATTGATCACTTCTCTCTTTTATTTTTTATTTTTTTAACCTTTACCTCCATTTTGTCCATCTTGCAAAGGTCTTTAGTCCTGGTCTGCATTTTAATGAGGTGACTTAAGGATACTTTAAAATTTGCTGAATGCAGTCAACAATAATGAAAAGGCTTTAATAGCACCCTACAGCAGTGCAGGTGTTTAAACTCTGTGGTATTTAATATTTTCTAGTACTATGACATGAATCCAGACTTCAGCCTGTTGTTTTTCTATTGTGATCACAGCAGTCAAGTTTCTATTTCCTGTTACTCCAAGATAGCCTAGAGGCTTACATACCTTTGTTGAAGCATATAAATGAGATATTTTTATTTGCATGTTGAGTGGCAAATGTATGGTCATACTATGAAGAAAATAAAGACTCTGCATTTTATTTTTGAATTAATTTATATAGCAGGCTCAAAAACTAGTGACCTGCACAATGAATATCAGTAAAATGTCTGAAAGACACAAGCATTTTTTTCTCTTCGGAGTATGAGATTACATGTGATCAGACAGAACAAAACAACTGCCACTGCCAAATGCCAGCTGTGTACCACCCTCCTGAATTTCATCAAACATCCCTCAGTCACTAATTTTGTAATGTTCTGATTGTACCTCTAAACTTCTAGACACAAATTATATGTCTAAGGCAAGATCACAAAATTGGATGTTGTGTAATCAGCAGGAGATGATTGGTCTCCTAATTAAGGTTTGAGACCTTGAACAAGTTCTTTGCCTTTCTTCATCTCAATTATCCATTCGTTGGATAGAATCCTACAATAGGCACTGAAGCAGATGAGCTTGCATTTAAAAAGCAGTTTTCAGTGTCAGTCCATGCTTTTCAACTTTTGTTAGCTTGCTAGAAACAGTACATGAAATAAATGTGCTGTCAGCAAAATATGACTTTTTATCTGCCTCAGCTTATTTCAGCTTTACCAGCAACAGCTTCCTTTGGCCCCTGGTGATGTTGGAAGATCTCACAAAGATCATATTGTTCATAAAGTGTATTAAGAAACATTGAGAAATGTGAATGTGTTGTGCTCATCTAATACTCACATACACTTTACAAACATGAATGTAAAATCCCTATTTTATTATAGACAAAACTCAAAGAACTCAGAAAACAAATTTTCTTCAAACATTTCATTAATGATGAGCAAAATTCAAGTGCTCTTTAAGTGGAGTATGGGAAAGAGAAAGGTGTAAGTATTCACAGAAACACTCCAGTAAGTGCAATTAATGTTAAGTGACAATTGCTACATAGTCTACCTGCTTAGGGTTTACTTTAAACATGTTTTATAGTACATACATCTTTCCTCCATTTTTTTCTTTAATTCAGTGCAGAATTTATTATCTTTGTTTAGTGTGGATTCAATAATTTGCCACAGCATGCATTTCTCCCAGTCTGTCCTCTGTCTACAGCTTCAGTTCAAATGCATTTCTGAACAGTGCTTAAATGCCTTTAACTGCGGTCAGTTGCATCTTACCACCTGTCTAAGCAATTTGCCTGAAGGGAAATGTATTTTGAACTGAGAGCTATGTATTGAGCTGGAAAATTGCTGATGAATTAGCAGGGAATATTGCTAACACCTTAACTGCAGCCAGTATTTTCTTTGCAGATAAATTATATCTATCTTGCAACTTATGCAAAATAACAGATATAACAGCAAAATGCTTAAGTATTTTTCTGTCGTGCACACAATGATGTTGCTATACATTTCATATTGGAGCTACAAAGGAATTTTAACAAGGCCAAATCTCATTACCTGTTTGCAGTTCAGCTGGGCACCCAGGCCGAGCCCTCTCTGTGCTCTTGAAAATGCCGTGGGATGTGTAAAGCTTTAAACAACTAAGGTATTAATTTTGCAGATCTTCCAAAGAAGCCGCTGTCCTGCTGCTGCAGCAGCTGTAACTTCAGGAATGACAGCACACTTTCATTTAATGTTGGTATGTTCCCACAAAGGGAACAACAGCACCCGTTAAGGGACTACCAGCAAACAGTTTATTAGTGTAGGAACCCCAACGCTGCTCACACTCAGTTCAGTCAGTCTGCAAGAAAGGTGAAAACAATCATAACTTAACCCCTTGGAATAGGCCAGATTACTTGATATATATATTAAAGTTTAATTTAGTGTCTGGCAACCCTGTAGTTAATACTCTGATACCCAGTTCAAACAATCCTTGCATCATTCAAACAGAATCGCTTGCTGATCATTTTTCATATTATAGCCAGAGGGCAGGCCACTATTTCCTTACAGCCTCTTATCCCACTTATAATTGGATAAAGGCGGTGCAATAGTTAGGACCAGTCCTGAGGATTATTATTGTGCATATATATATATATATAAAATGTATAAATATATAGATACAAATGTATAATTCATTTATAGCTTATATGTGTATATTTACTGTTTCTATACACAAATGGATGAAAGAGCTCCATGTGTTTACACCCAAATCTACTGGAAACCTGAATGTTAACTGATTTTAACCTTATCCGGTGCCTAAGCATTACAAATCAGCATGCTCCCCCGTAGTCAAATGTGGGTATGCAAGAAATCTCATTAATTCAGAAGTCCTTTGCCTCTGTTGGAATTTGAATGACTGTCAGCAGTTTCAATTCATCAGCAGAGTGCACACATTGTTTGTCAGATTTAAGAGATACTGCAGAATACATATTTCTTCTCTCATATACAGGCTGCATATTTAATTGTTAATTTTTTTTCATGGATCCACAAAAGCAGAGAATGCTGTACCACCTGCCAGTTCCAGCTCTGTCTGCATCATGCAGTACCCACAGCGAGAGCGGGACTGAAACCAGACATAGAAGAATGTGTCAGCCTTCCTCGGGGGTGCTCATTTCTGCCACGTATCTAGGGGTAATTAAGTCATGTCAGGAGCATTCCTGGGCACTGGCACGTGCTGCAAGGATGTGAAGGTGACACATGCAGTGCTGCCTGAGCAGCCCTTGAACACAGTTGGGTCATTACTTGGTTTGAAGACCCAAGAGGCTGTTTGTATGTAGTCATCCTGCTCTCGAGGATGGGAGAGGGAATGCACCAAGTAGCACCAGTACATGTGCCTGTTAAGGCTGTGTATTTATTCTGAGCTACGTGGACAAATGCTCAGCTAGCATTTTAGTATATGAGTTCAGATGTAGCCTAAGATTTCAGAATACAACAAGTCCTACATGGCAGCTGACAAAGACATGATAGAGGTTATGTTGTGTCACATTTGTCTCTCAGGTCTGTAGCCTGACTGCAGCTGTCTCGGTTAAGGTGACAAAGGGCAAAGGGAGAAAGAAAGGTATTTATTACTGAGTATTTCACTTTATCAATTAAATACTGATTATTTCAATGGATCAAAGCTTTTATTCTGAACTCTTCTTAACTATATTAAGTCATGCTGCTGCACAGCATAACATGGTATCCAAATATCTCTCATCAGGGGTTCATCAAATGTCTTCCTTATATTTGCCCTCAGCTCTCTGTGACCATCACAGACCATATAATAATACAACTGTATTTGCCCTCAGCTTTCTGGAAGCATCATGGACCAGATAATAATACAATTACTAATTGCATTACTAATATAGTAATAAATAATCTATCAGTTAGCACATTTGTGGTAGGTATTGCAGTGAATTTCCTTACTTGTCATTGCATTTTCCTGAAGTCTTCATAAAATTAAAAATAAAAGAAGAGCAATCAAGGCTCCAAAGAAAGAAAAAGTATAAGCTGGCAGAGAGGATTTTATGAAAAAAATTAAACACTAAACATTATTGAAATTTTTTAAACACATAATTTTCTCCTTTGTGTTCTACATTTAAACTGACTTTGCCAGAATAAATGGTAATAAAAACCTGTTATGCTTCTGGACAGCTTGACTTTGATCCATGCAAAGCTGAAAGGATCTTGTCACTAATTCTCATTTCCCAGCTATTGCAATAATACGTCATTTTACAATCTTTTCCATTTTGTCTAATTTATGCCTTTCATAAGATCTTAGAAAACTCTATATGCATCTCTAAAGTTCTATAAAGATAAGAAAGGAGAGCTTGCAAGAATAAAAATTCTATTAGAAAAGGATGAGACTTTCACTTACCGTTTCTTTCTGGAGGTCTATACCTAAAAGAGTATGGGGACATGATACTTAGAACAAATGTCCATGAGCATCTCCAGAGTACTGATTTCTGGTATACCTCATGCAGGTATACAGGGACAGAGATAGGTGTTATGCCTAAGGGAAGTGCATCCTTCTCCAAGCTGTCAGATACAGATTTCTTCTGAAAATCAAGTGAAATGTTGTCATTTGGAAATACAGGCAGAAGCAAGACAATTTAATTCCTTTTGACAAAACATGCAAAGATGCCCTAGAATGAATCTGCTATTGTTGATGATTTTGACTCTTCAGTTTCGTAAAGGAAGGAAAAGGTTTTCTTCACGCAAGTAGATTACGGTAGTGGTATGCATATGTTGGAAGTTACTTTCCTATCTTAGAGAAAAATTGTAGTGTTTAGAAAAGATTAGTTAGCTTAGAAAAATTTTTATCATTTGCTGGAGCTGCTCTTAGTTTTGTAAAATGAGGTCACTTGCAAGGTTGTGTTGCACCTCTGTTCTGGTTTCAGCAGGCAGGCCTGGAAACCCCACACAGCCTTTCGCTCACCCCCCCCCTCCTCCCAGCTGGGATGGGGGAGAGAATCGAGAAATAAGGTAGAACTCGGGGGTTGCGATAAAAGCTATTTACTAACAGAAAGAGGAAAATAGAGTAAAATAACAGTAATGATAATTCTATACAAAACAAGTGATTGCACAAAGCAATCGCTCACTTACCGCGACCGATGCTCAGCCAATCCCCAAGCAAACGGACCCTCCCAGCTCACTTCCCTTCCTTATATTACATGATGTCATATGGTATGGAATATCCTTTTGGTCAGTTTGGGTCAGCTGCCCCATTCTTGTCCCCTCCTAGCTCCCTGTGGCCCCCCCAGCCTCTTCACTCTCCTGGCAGAGACATACAAATGTCCTTGGTTCTGTTCAGCGCTGCCGGGTGTTATCAGCCATGTTTTCTTTCTAGAACCAAAACACAGCTTTGTAGCAGACACTGAGAGAAAGTTTCAGTTAGAAACTACTACAACCTCCAAGCAGTAAGTCAATAAACAAGTTGATCTGAAATAGCGGATATAAGTATTAAACATTCTAATTAGTCAAAAAAAAATCTAGATGGGGAATTGTCAGTTAAATATATAGAGAAAGTAACAATAGATGTAAAAAATGTATAAAAAGATATTCCTTGCGCGTTCCATGCAATATTGTTTATTGATATCAGGCCATCCACTTTGCCAGACTGTTACACATGGAAACTGTTAAGGAGTTACTCATCAATTTTTTCTGTTGCTGTGCACCTGATTGAAATAAGCAAGGTTAGTAATATAGTTACACCTCACATTCTGTTCTGACAAGCTTGCGACTTAAGTGACAAATTTTCCAGTGTCTGGTAGAAGATGTACCTAACAATGTAGCATATTTACATAGTCTTATTGAATCTAAATCTAACTTCACAATAAATATTATTAATTATCCGTAGCTGACATACTTCATTTTTAATTGTAAGCCATTTTATTGACAGATCTGAAATTACACTTCCAAATCCTATGATTTGCCTCATCAGTTAAAGACATGTAATATAAAAAAAAATTATCAATAGGCTTGGATTTGACATAAGGAAATAATTACTATTTTAGTACATTGATCAGAGCTCCCATTATACTGGTCACCATTTTATTGAAGATGAATGGTAAACCTTACTTGTGTTCATATCTTTGTTGAGATTCTAAATTGTAATTTTCAGGACCTGATAACAGCTGTAAGAGGCTTATTACTTTTCTGTCAAGTTTGTTGTTCAACTTATTTACTTACAGGGTCACCTTTTTATTTTAAAACAAATGTTGAAACAATACTTTTTCAAAACATAAACCCTTTACTGAATGAGTAAAAAAAAAAAATCTGTTGTATAGGTGATAACTCCCAACAGAGAGATCTAATTGATTTTATCATCCAGTATAGCTCTCTTTCTTCATACTTTCACACATTAAAAATCTACAAGATATACAACACGCTATTGTAGTAGTTACAAGCACTCAATCAACTAATGTATTGTCTTCATTCATCTAAAAAAACAAGCTTTTAGAGTATGTGAAAAAACTTTTTACTGATTTCCATTTTGTGTTTGAATCCATTCTTTGCTCTGTATATACGCTTGAAAAATGTTTGCATTGTTTCTTTGCATTTACTGCTTAGATATCTGGGAACTGCAAAAAAAATTCCCAGGCAACAAGGCCCATTTACTTCTCTCTATTCTTGGTCTAAAATAATTGTTAAATTATTATGTGTTAACAGTGTTAACAGAATTGTTATTGTGTTTTAACACCAGAGCCAAAGACAATTGAATTCAGAGGAATTCTTTTTTCCATTGATATTAGTAGGACATAGACCTATCACAGGTATTTACTTTTAGATGAAATGACATGCTTATTGCTCTCTAATGCTTACCACTTGGTGTAGTTTATATAAAACAAGTGAAAAAATTAGACTTAAATGGAAATTTTGGACATCTTACTGTGAACCTAGACAGGAAAAACAATGTTTTGTTTATTTTAGGGATCATATTGCACGTTTACCTTTTTGTTCTTTCACTAAATGTGCTGGGTTTGACTGGGATGTTATCCTGTGGGTCAGTTCTTTACCACACTATGGAAGTAAGAATCTCAAGTAGGACATAATGAAAAAGGTAAAGGCAAAGGAGCCTTCTAAAAACCCCAGACTCCTAGCAGGAGATTCTCCAAAGTGAATTCATTTTTTACATAGACATTAGACAGTACACACAGGTCCTTGAGGAGATACTTTCTGAATGCATTAGGCATGGGAAACTTCAACTGCAAGGTGACTACTCAGTGGCAATCAACTGTGAGGCACACATGCAAATCAAAAATGCATTTCTTTGTTCCAGTAACCTTAGAACCACTTGTTTTGATTATACCAGATCTACACACCTTTTTTTTCAGCTCTACTATAGGAACCATAGGAAATTTTTCCATATGGGGAGGAACATAATCTTGGCAATTTTTGTCATGTTAGATGTCAAAATATTCTGCTGGAAAATATGTATATGCACCTAAACCAAAAGCTGTTCTAAACAGTCGGCTCTTGTCATGAAACACAAATACAAAACTTTTTCTTGTTGTCATAAAAGTCTTATAAACACTTAAAAAATTGTCATTTTTTCTTTACAGCTAAGTATTTTGATCTAAATTTTGCTAGGAACAAGAAATTAATTTTACATTTAATAACATCAATGTGTGTTGCACTTGATCTTTTCACCCTTCAAAGAATGATTATAATTTTTAGATCCAATTTGAAGGACAAAACAAAATAAAACAAACCTGTTTTTATATATTTTAGTTTCAAGTGATGAGTTAACATAATATTTTTGACCAACTATAAATCCTCGGTAACTGGCACCTGACGTAAAAACAATGAGTTCTTTATAATGACAGTTTCACAATGTCATTTAAATTTACCTGTTGTTGTTGTTTTACATGTTGTCAGACAGACTGCAAATGATGATAAATGTATATTGGTCATTTCTTGATGTCTTCAAGAATTATATTGCATTATCAATTTATTTCAAAGTCATTATCAGATTTAGCAGTCCTGAAGTCTGATTACATACCTTTAAGGAGAGATGCTGGCAGTTTGACTATTTAGAATTATTATGCAGACATAAATATATCCTCAAACTGTCAGTACTATCATTAAAAAGATTAATTATGCCAAACAGTTAGAAAGGCATGGTATCAAACAAAAGTTTGTTTTATAATAATTTTTTTTCACTAATTAAGGGTTAAATCTCTTTTTTGTATAGTTATTCATTTGTTCAATCTGCTGTTGATGTCTTTCAAGTACATCATCAAGTACTTCGTACAAGTTGAAATGAATTTCTCTTCAGCTTCCAATAAAGTGACATTGTGAATGTTAGAAGGAATCTTGTTAAGGATCCAAGAAGATTAATTTTAAATTTATTTTTCAGAATTCAATTCAAATCAGTTTGCTCATTGAAAATTTTTAAATATGGAAAAGAAATGTGATTTCACAAAGAAATCTCTTGCTGTTTGGGACAAATTTAATTTTTGTAAATTTCTCATTTCTTGAATATATTTGGTATGCTTCCTATTTGCTTATTCTAATCTACTGCTTTGAGAGATTAGTTCTTGATTGATTGATCCCTCACAATAAAATCTGAGACTACATGGAGGAAAACTAAGAGTGTGAGAAATAACATCTCAGTTATTTATCCAAAATACTGATGAAACAGAAGGTAATAAATCAGTTAATACTATAACTAGGAAAATGTGAAATCTTAGTGTTTAATTTAGTCTTCCAGGTCTGCAGAGATTTTGCCAGAACTGGATACATCCTTTACATCTGTTTTGACAAGTCATGGTGATGACTTTGTTGTTACTTGTTTAGAGCAGGGTAATACAGCTAGGAAATAGTCCTCTGAAATAATATGAGAAAATCAACAGAGAAAAAAATTAAAAAGATGTTTTTATATAATTTGCTAACACTTCTTTCCTACTGGTTTAGAAAACTGTGTCTTCAGTGACATATGACAGTTTTATGCAAAAGATTTATGGGAGAGGGAGAGGCCGCTGACATTAGTTCTCAATCCTGTGTAGGGAGTATTATATTCTTTGAGCATTCACTCAAAATTTTGCTCTCTGGCAACAATCTCCCTCTCCCACCAGGAAAGAGCTCATTCAGACGTTCTCTGAAATAGCTATATTCTGCTGTCCTGCACTGGGAGTCAGATGGGGGAATGGCAGAAACAGTGGAACTGGCCACCTAAAATTATTTTATTTTAAATTCAAATCTGGTTTTCTGGGAAAGTGAGATGTAAATTTTCTGATCAAAGCACAGAAAATCACATTAGTACTAGCTGGCAAAGCATAAGCTCTTATGTTGCTTCTGCAGAGGATCTTCTGTTTACTGGAGGCTCTGTGCACCCTCACATTGTACAACAGATAGGGGAACATAGTGTAGCTTTGAGTCTCCTTCAGGATTTGTCCTTCAGTTTTGTCCTTTAGCAGAAACAATCAATCAGCTCCTTAGGAAACATTGCATTCATAGAGCCTATTTTAATAGCATGAATTATGATCTCCTGGTCTGTATATCAGATGGAGCTATTGAACAAATAATCACTTACCGAATAACTTGGAGTCAGGCCAAATGTTAGTACATTTAATTCAACTCTAATAACTAAAACTCTTTCAGGCCTAAGAAATGTTCATAATTCTCATGTTGAATGTATAGAAATTGCACGTTATCCTTTCTTTCAGTCTGGATACTGGATTTTCTTATCATCTTATAGGTGGAAGGATTAGTACCCATTAGTACCCTAAGATGTAATTCTTCCCTTTTTATGAATATGTGTATTGCTTCCCATACAGTGTGTATAGGAGGGAAATATATTGCCAAGCTCTACCCTAACTCTTCCCTGTCTTTCTTTTTTNAAAAGATCTACCTCAACCTGGTATGTACAAGGCTTGTAAAATCATTTTTGCATATTCTCCTATGAAAAGGTACAGATAAGCAGAGAATCTTATCTGTGTTTCATCTGCGTACCTGAAGAGCCGCAGGAAGAAAAGAGCCAACGACCTCACAAAAATATGATAATGAATGCATTTCCTTTGCTTTCCCTGTCAGCTTTCTGATCTTTTGAGGCAGAAACCTCCAAACAGATCTCTCCATAATGCAGAGGAAATCAAAACTGAATACAACCCAGAGGTAAACATTTCTTACCTCTCCTGTCAGATTTGCTTAAGTATTTTCAGCAGCTGGGCTCCCAGTAGCTGGGTTGCAAGGAAACGTTTAATTGTATGTTCTGGGAGAGAAAATATGACAACCAGTGCATTTTTAAAGGGAGACTTACATGAAACATATTTTCCTGGGATCTTGTCTGAACAACACATCTTTTGGGGTTAAGCTTAATTGGCCTCTCACTTCCCAAAAGACTTGTAACATCAGAATTTCTTTCATTCATGTACAGTCCCCAAACCTCTTTTTTATTATTTATTTTCTCCCAATCAAATGAGATGCAGCTTTACATTTGAAATTATGAAATTACATTTTTCCCCTCAGCAACAATGCTCGTTATTATGCAGTATTTACTTTTGCAGTGCTTATCAGAGTAATGTGTTTTAAGACACTGAATGCCCTGTGCAAGTAACCTGAAAGAATTTTCTGAGATTATAATAGTTATCCTGGTAAAACACTGATGAACAAACTCAAAAGGCAATTAGAAACTTAGTTTTGCCAATCTAATTTTTAATTCTTCCTCACGTTTTGTTAATAATCAAGAGCCAGGAATATAAGGAGAGAAACTGCAGCATTTTTTAATATTCCACAGGCACACAGCCTACGTGGTCTAGCCAAAAGGAGTTATTTACTCTGAAATTTTTAGTGTCAAGATTTATATTATGCCTGTCTCTCAGGTACCTCAACTGGAGAACAAACAGACCTAGCACTTATTCTGTTTCTGATTTGTAGTTTCTAGGAAGCTTGTTAATGCTCATGAGTTTGCAGGAAATTACAAGTGGGAACCAGTCACCTTCCACAGGTCTCTAGTACTTACATAAGTTTTTGGTGCCTTGCAAAATAGTTCTTTAGAAAGAAATGTTTAAAATCTTTTTTACTGTTGGTTGAGATATTCTTGTCTTTGAAAGCTTTCAGAGTAACAGTTCATTTAAGTTGTGTTTTCTAGATTAATGAGGACATTTTACCATTTTAAGACTTCAAAGACAGTTCCAAAGACTCTCTGTGTTTTTCTGTTAATGGATCTGCATTCAGAAACAGATGAATTTTCCAAGGATTTGCTTTCAAGTTTAACATCCCTGGAAGGTGTTACAAAACATAAATGAATTTCCTATCTGTTTTGCTAAGAAAAATATCATAAACCTCTTCACAAACCACTGGTCTCCAACAAATATCACAATGCATTTTTAATTGTTTTATTTTTTATTATTAAAACATTAATTTAAAATGTGGTCGTAGGTAAATTTAGATGACACAGCATCCATCAAAATATATGCAAAAACATGGTGTATAGAAATCTCTTGTTTGTAATGTGCCAGACACCTTATGAGTCCACCATTTGATTCCCAAACTGGACCAGTTCTTAGTCATGTAACTGATTTATTTTGCAAAGGAAAAATTGCAGACGTCTTTATACTTCACATTCACCACATGCAGTGGTAGCCATAGCTCCTGCTTTTAAAAAAACAAAAAACAAAAAGAACCACAACAGTGAACCAACCAACAAAGTAATGAAAAAAACAAAAAACAAAAAACAAAACTACAACTGCCACCAATGCCAGCTAACAAATTCTAAGCCACATCATTTAGGAACTGTGGGATTGCAACAAACAGAGTCAGCAAACTTCATGAATGAAGGTCAGCCTCTGGCTCGAGATACCATTGTACTTATCGGAAGGAAGCCCTGGGTGCTGTGAAGGAGCATAAGGAATGTGAAAAAAGAGCTCCGGCTGTGGACTGTTGTCTGTGTGAGATAACGACGATGTTTATCCGGTGGTCCTCCAGACAAGGACGTCTCTGCCCTTCAAGATAAGGAAAATGCTGGAGGAGCTGCTCAAGTCTTGCTGTTGTTAGATGAATTGTTATAACCAATGACTTATGAGTAGAAGAGTATTGTTTTGTAGAGTTAGCAGTTTTGCATGTTGTTACATCAGCCAGAAAGGCCTATAAAGGGCAGCTAGCTTTTCAATAAGGAGGAACAGGACAATATGTAGGACAGAACAGAACAGAACAGAATGTAGAACACAATGGAGAACAGAAGGGAACAGAACAAAGATGAAGAAGAAATCTTTGAACTCAGAGTCCATGTGGTTATCACGCCACAGGAACCTTCTACAGGATGAGCATGGACTCATCTAGGAAGAGAATAAGGTGAATGGGATAAATCTGTTTCTCCATGTTCTGTTGGAAAGGACTTGTTATACTAGAAAATTCTGAGACAGCATTTATGTAGGAGTCCTTCCCAACCTCTCTAAAATCTCCAGGATTTGTATTTTTCTTTCTTGTAACATGAAATCTGATGCCAAATTATTTTCTTATTTGAGATAAAGTGTCTGAAAGAATACAGTTTCCGTATGTTATATATCAACTAAGTTAACAAGTATTGTGTCAAAAGTGTCAAAAAATTTATTCTGATTCTACAAGAAAGGAGTACAAAGATGAGCGCTGAAAGGGATTTAGAACTTCAAACACTTGAGTATGATTTACTAATGCTGCCTCAAAATAAAAAATTACAAAAATGTTTTCTTAGGGTACTAGTTAGTAACATTTTCATTTTTAATCAACGATTACTTATAATACAAAAAAAATCAACCAATAAAATACAGAAACAAAATAAAGTGGTTCAGGTATAGCCTATAAGTTTAACCACACAATCCTGCCTAAACTCTGAATGTATCTCAATCCTTTCTCATTAATGTGAAGAACAGAAATGTAAGACTGTTATTAGAACAGAAGATAATAGTTTAGTTGGAAAGACCTGCACAGATCTTCACATCCAATTGCCTGAGCACTTGAGGGCATTATCCAGATACCTCTTGATCATTGGCAGGCATAGGGCATCAAACACCTCTCTGTAAAGCCTTTTCTAGTGTTTGACCACTTTCTCAGTAAATAAACGTTTCCTAACATTCAGTCTGAACCTCATCTGGTGCAGCTTTCTGCCATTCTCTCCTCTTCTATCATGGGTAACCAGAGAGAACAGATTGGTGCTTCCCTCTCCATTTTCTCTCATAAAGATGTCTTTTATTAATTCTACACTCTTATAGTTTGCATACAAAGCTGAAACTGCAGTCTTGCCAATATTTTAATTGTCCTATGCCATATTTCTACATGAAATTTCTACATGGCAAAGCTCAAAGGGTTGTGATCAGCGTTTTGTAAAAATATGGTTTCCAAAGACCTTAAATAAAGCATTAGCAATTTTACTGCTTTGATGTTTTAATGGTGGCCCGCAATATCTTTGACAAAATATTGACACTGTTATGTTTTCCTAATATGTATCCACAAGAAATTGTTGCCAAATTTTAAAATACAGGCATCTTTCCACAGTCCTATCACACAGTTCGTTTCTTTCCCTGTATTTGATCCAGAGTTAATGGTAAATGAATTTTAAAAAAATGAGGAAGACACCTTACATGCTCTGCACCTTCTCACTCAGTCATTTAGCATGTTTTCAAAAAAGTGGTTCAAATTAAAAGTAGAATGCCCTGAGATCAATGTTTCTTTCAGGAACAACCTTTTTAACTTCATCATAACAACAGATCATTATGACCTTCTTCAGTCAGCATATCTCAATTTACCACAAATAAATTCTCCACTGATTCATTGTTCTCTTTAAAGACACTATGTGCTGATAGCTGCTGGAGTTGTATATATCATTTCAGATACTCTTCAAAACAGACTGGTTATTCTGCATCCTCTTCATGCCTTAAAATGTTATAGTAAATATTTAGATATGTACAGTACTCGTTTATATAAGACATAATTACTTTAATTTGGGCTGATTAGATATGCTTGACTGGAAGTACATTAATAATTTACTTTTCATCAATTTGTTCCAGTGCCTAGAGGACTCTGAGAACATTAAAAAAATCCTAAAATGTTAAGCAGGAAAGAAACTCAAGTTATTCAATTGAGTTCATACTAGTTCAAAAGAAAAAAAAATCATAATAGATTATTCTAGATACACATTCAAAAAGCAAAAAACCCACGTCATTTCAGATCAAGCCTCCAGGCAAAGAGTAGGTGAACTACAGAGAAAGAGGGAATAAATGGATATTACCTTTTTACATAACACTTCAGGATGGATTTTACTCAGTTTTTTACCAGAGACTCTTCCGCTTTCTGGTGAGCTTGACAAATGAAAAAGGATTGAGTTCAAGACTTTCTTAACATTTATTTGAAAAGAAAGATGCTTAATTTTCATTTCAGTTAAAGATTTTCAATTCATCAGTATGTATTTTCTGATTTCATTAATTTTGCAATTCTAAATAAGCCACACTAGAAATTTTGCAATTCTAAATAAGCCACGCTAGAAAGTTTGTTATGGATTTTTAGACAAAATCTTTTTATTAAAATCAATCATAGAATCATAGAATCACAGAATGGTTTGGTTAGAAGGGACCTTAAAGACCATCTAGCCCCAACCTCTCTGCCAAGAGCAGGGACACCTTCCCCTAGACCAGGTTGTTCAAAGCTCATCCAACCTAGCCTCAAACACTTGCAGGCAGATGACATCCACAACTTCTTTGAGCGACTTGTTCCAGTGCTTCACCATCCTCATAGTGAAGAACTTTTCCTGACCCCTTTGGATTTTAAACCATTACATCTTGTACTATCTCTACGTGCCTTGATAGAGAGTACTTCTCTAGTTTTCTTTCTAGGTCCCCGTTAGGTACTGAAAGGCAGCAATGAGGCTCAGAGTTTTGTTTTCTCCAGGCTGAACAAGCCCAATTCCCTCAGCCTTTCTTCACAGGAGAGGTGCTCCAGCCCTCTGATTATCTTCGTGGCCCTCCTGTGGGCCCACTCCAACAGCTCCATATCTTTCTTGCACTGGGGACCCCTGACCTGGATGTAGTGTTGCAGGTGGCACTTCATCAGGACAGAGCAGACGAGGACAATCACCTGCCTCACACTGCTGTCCATGCAGCTTTTGATGCAGCTCACAATATGATTGGCTTTCTAGGCTGCAAGTATACACTGCTGGCTCATGTTGAGCTTCTCATCAACCAACAACCGCAAATCCTTCTCCTCAGGGCTGCATTTACTTGATTCATTGTCTACCCAGCCTGTATTTGTGCTTGAGATTGCCCCGACCCATGTGCAGGACCTTACACTTGTTCTTTTTGAACATCATGGGGCTTTCATGGGCTCATCTCTCAAGCCTATCAAAGAAGACTAAAAAATTCAAATATATGATTGACTAGTTCCTTACAAAAATTCTTTACTTCTCAGAAACATCAATCTTCTGTAGCAAATTATGCATCTAAAATGAGGCTGCTTCAGAGACTGCTATTCAAAGATTAATTTTCCAAAAACCATAAAACACCAGAGTATGTGTGAGTAAAAATGACATTTTTTTTTCTCTTCATTGCCAAGTCATGTGGGGTTTAGCTCCCCATGAAGCCATCTAGAAGCAAGATTCAGTCATCCACATGCAGTTGTATAGTGTCACCTGCATTGCATCGGGTAGCTCACCTGGCTTTGAGCTGGTTTCTCACAAGTCTTGTGTCATGTATGTCTGTTCCTTCTGGATGTCTGTCATATCCTAGGGCATTTCATCCAATGTTAGAGATGTGTATGTGAACAGCTAGAAAAAGATGTCAACATTCACAAGTGATCCATCAATGGTCAATAGAGCTAATGGGGTCAGCAAGTATTTCAGCCAACCACCAACTGCAAAAGTCTCAGTTCAAAAACTATAACAATTACCTCCCTGAGACTGGATGCATGAATGACCTGCATCCTACTGGGAGGCTGCTGAAGGCCAGGAGAGATACTGTCAGGTGTCTATAATGGCATTAAGTACTACATTGAAGTATGGAGTTTAAAATAGCTAAGCAGAGGTGTCAAACTCTTGGTGTTTACAGATGTGCCAAGTGTCCAGAGAAGATGCTGTTTCTTGAACTAAGGCACCAATGGCCATTTCAGGTGTAATCTGTGTACTGCTTATCAGATACTGCTCTTCGAATAACTGCTGAAGAAATCAGGCTCTGAGACAAAAGATTATTTAGGAAAATTTCCTTTAAGCCTGTCTTTAACCAATTTGCTATTGGAAATTTCCCAGTTAGAATATATAACAAGATTTTAAAATATTTGAGATTATTACCAAAAAAAAAAAAAGAATAAAGAAAAAAATTCTGTCATATTTTGTGAGAAGTGTGGGGACAATTGGGCCAGCCATGAAAAAATAATATCACTTATTACAATTGCTAATTTTTCTTGTGGTGTCTCTACAAATCTAGTTTGCAGAAGTTCATCCAGGTAGTAAAAGCACACAGTGAGTAAAACCACACAGTTCTGTTCTTTCTCAACGTGTGAGTCCAATGCCTTTGATCCCTTCTTTCCATCTCCTTGCTGATACGAGGGGAAGAATAACAGCATGACTCTCCATGTCTTCATGGAGTTCTCAGCTTCCATGCAAGAATGGGATACATCTGCTTTTTCCTAACACAGAGTCCAAAAGATTTAAGAGTAGCTCTGGAGCAGATTGATTGGATCAGATTGACTATTCAGAAGGATCTAATGATTGACTTCAATGGGCTTCATGTTCCCTGGAAAGGAACAAATTACCTTCCATGATACTGCTATTTCTTTTCATTTGCTGGTACATTATGATTTTCAGAAGCTATATACTTTCGTAAAATGGTTCCAAACTGGGGGAAATTGCAGAAAAATGGGATTTCCCTTAAAAACATACAGTTTTCTGGGCCAAAGCCAGGGAAGCATCTCTTAATATTGCAAAATACAAATGAGTGTTGTTTAGAAAGCCAGATTTCAATGCAGATGTCCTCTGCAGGGACATACTGCATCAGCATTACTAAAGTAACATGAAGTAAGAAAAAAAAATCTCATTGCCTGTATGAATATGACTTGTAGAATGCAGTAATTCTGGGATCATAGTGGTTTTGTCTCTTTTGAATTTAGAGCTTGGGCTCATCTGTGCTGACAAATGTCTAATATTTCTATAGCTACACTACTGAGCCCAGCAGGATTCACAAAATTCACTACAAGGTTATCAAGTGGTTTTAGCAGACAGGATGAAAATTTGATGTGACCGTGGGCAGCTCTAAGTTATGCAATCTCCATTCTTTAGCAGATGTTGCTAGAGGAATTTCTCTTTTGTTTAATATCAACAATATTTTCCCCCTGACTTCATTCACTGAAGTCACATGTAATCACGTCAATATTAAAATACAAATTCCCAGACTACCTTTTGTATTTATCCATAGTATCCAAGGATTAACAAAATAATATAAATATAACAAATGTATAAGAGTGCACAATATCTCTATAGTAAATGAAACCTATTTTGAGGTTGCTTTCCAATAAATGGAATAGGAATGTTTAATCAACAGTATCTTTCAAGTCCTTCAAAACTTTAAACTCTGTAACTCTATGATACCTTTACTGGTAAAAAGCCAAGAAAATATTGATGTATTCCAAAGTACCATTGCAAATTATGTGTGGCCAGAAAGTAGGAATATCTGTCCAGTTCAAATAAGACAGAAATAAAATACTATGAAATTTAAGAAAAAAAGTAATTCCAGCCTTTCTGAAAGAAAATGCACCCCCAAGACTCTCTGCAGGTACTCCATGAAATTTGTATTCTTGGTTGTTTCATGAAACTGGAATCCCAGGCTATATAGCTGTAGGAAAAACAAAACAAAACAAAACCTATATGAGGTAATGTAGATCATACAGCTGCCCGACCATCTAACACTACCACAATCAGGTTTGCAGCTGTGTGTAATGTGCCATTGCTGTTCTGATTAAATGTCATTTTGCTGCTTAGTATACAAACTTTTTTTTTCAGTACAGTGTTTCTCATGTTTTGTTTCTCCTGTAAGGGTAACAGATCACTTTTCATAATGTAAACAATTATTCAGGTTTCTCCTAAAATATATATTGTTTTAAGTCAGTCATCTAACACATTTTCTTACTTGGTTTATTTGTCATAAACCATGGAAGACGATCAGCTTATTCTTTTTTTTTTTGTAGTAAAAGAATAATTTTCTTTCATTTGTAATTGTAATTGTAATTTTCTTTCATTTGTAATATTCTTTCATTTGTAATTTGTAATTGTAATTTCTGCCTGAAATTTTATTTTGTGCATGTGTTCTCATTAGTATTCAAAAAGGCTGTTCACTGCAGGCAAGGTTGAAAACCTGTATAATTGCAGTTTTTCTCACAATATTTTAAAGAACAAATAGAATTCCAGAATAAATCTGACCTCAATAGTCACTATCTACTACTGTTAAACTCCCTTTATGTCTGATGTGAAGGAAACTCAAATCAAACATAAGGCACAGTACTGACAAAAGCTGTCAGTCTTTAATTCCTCCTAACTCAGTGCTCCACGGTTTGTGAGCGCTGAAAAATGGCTGCTGCATTCCGAAAGTGTGGAGAGGTCCCTATGCCCCCATACTATTAGCATAATTTTTGCATTACAGAGTGTTATTTTGGGCTCTGCTTAAATTAATAGTGTTATGCAAAATTCTGGGTAACAGCTGGAGGAAGCAAAAACTCTTAACTTCCCATTGTTTTTGATCTACTGCTGCAATGGACCTCTGATGGAACTGCATTGCAGTCACTGAACTACAGAATAGAATCCCTGGTTTGTATTTACTTCTGACATGAAGCTTTTCCAGGCTTAGCTTTCTGCTGACTCCGTCACAAGAATCTGGGTATAGCTCCTTTCCCCCTGCCCTTGCTGCACACTGCCAGATGGGGAATTCTGCCAAGAAGCTGAGTGCATGAGCTTGAGTCCCCTCAAGCTGGGAACAGGGACGAAATAATTTGTCTTTGTGTTGAGGTGTCACCATCACCAGCTAATCTAGTGTGGCTTTATGTACATTCTTTGTTGTTTGTCAGTGGCTCACACAACCTTTGTGATTTTGAATCTCTTTTTCTGTGTGGATAGGTAGTTCTGAAGTCCAAAGTGGAATAGAAATGAAATTATCTCAATTGGCATCCTCTGTTAAGATGATCCCATGTTCCTGTGGCAGTGAGAGAGGATGGCTAGTAACATCCCGAAGGCAACTGAAAAAAACTAAACTACTGGTTTCTGCACTACCCAACTTCCAAACTGTACAGTGCCTTTTTCTTATGAATTTTTTCCAGATATTATCTAGCTGAAGAGACTGCCATGCTGTTCTGCAAATACTCTGAAGCTGTTTTCCCTCTTTGTCACCCCCTGCTGTGACTCCAGATCCCAGTGTCTTTACAGATTGACACAACATTTCAGAAACAGAGCTGTGCATAGCTCTTTCCACATTGAAAAGGTGTGAATATGTCCACCGTCCTTCAAGCAGTGCATCCAGTTCTTGAAAATTTGGGCAAGTGTGAATGCTTGACATCATCAGCAACATAGAGAATATAAGATAGTTTGAACAAAAGATTGCTCACTGGCTTGTCCAGCTCGTAATTTTCTTTACTGAAGGCAAAACATTGCACATTACATTAACTTAGGATATAAGCAGTACTCAAACAATTGTATTTTCATTTTGTTTTTTTTTCACTTTTCTTTTTCTTTCTATCTTTTCTTTCTTTTTCTTTTTTTTTTCTGGAGATAGTACTTTTGCATCAGATAAATTTTCAGTTTTTTGTTTTTTGTTTTTTTTTTGGACAATGTATCTCAAAAGACGCTCAAATATAGCCAAGATTTCAACATCCATTTGCTTACTCATGATATCTTTGTAAATATTCCTTCTGAAAGGAACCTAAATGTTCCAACTGAGGCATTGCCAGATTCCTTTGCTCTGTTGGGCTTCACATATAAAATCTGGGTCAAGTGTCTTAAGGTTAGGCTTAGATGTTGACCTTGGGAATGACAGACTTTAGGATGTAGACTTAAGGATTAGACAATGCTATGTGAATATTAAGTATTTGCATGTCTCCACGGCTGATAAACAGCTTAACAGTTTTCATAGTGGAAAAAGGATAGTGTCTGTCCCTCTTGCTTCAGAAAACATAAAGGTCTCCAGCTTTCAAAGATCAAAACCCAATAATTATTGAACATTTTCTACTGTAGTATAATAATAATGCAATGGAATTAAACCATCCTAGGAGGATGTGTGACTATTTCTAAATCTTTTGATTCAAAGAAGGGTAGATGTTTTGTTGGCCTTCTGCTGTTTTTTTTTTTTGGACATCACAGCAGCATTTGCACATACCTACCTATCCTACCAACCAGCTTTTCATCCCTTTGGGAATTAAGCAGTTTTCAGGAGCAATCATTGAAGAGTGTTCTGGCATCTCAAACATTTACCTCTCTAAGTTGCATGACTCTTCAAGTATCTGGAGGCTGGGGAGCTACCATATAAATGCATGTTAAGAAAGTTCAATGACATTTTAATAGCTAGAATTCTTTTCATCTCTCTCTTTTTATTTTACCCTTCATTTGATGTGAACTTTCCCCCCAAATTGGAACGTATCATAAAGAAAAAGAAAATATTCTGGGGAATAAAAATTTTATAGTCCTGCATATTCCAGCAAACTCTGCTAAACAATTTATTACAAGTCAATCCTGTAGAATACTCGTCAAGGGTGAAGTAATTAGAAGTTACATTAAAAATATTGAAAATTATTGATATGCCTGGATAAAACTCTCCTTTAGTTTTCAAATATCAGTTACTGCAAGAATATTTAAAGAGTTACGTAAAAAATAATAAATGAAAACAGGAACAAAATATTGAACTGAGTACTTGTCCTCGTAGAGCATTTTCTGTGCACTGAAAGCATTTCAAGATGTTCGAACCTTTTTCTTATCTGGCATAAATTCAGTTCCAAAGCAAGTTGAAATATCTAGTTGAAGATATTGTAAAAGACTGTTTCTGCTCTCTGTAACTTCTGTCCCTATCTAGCCTGCAGTCATAGCAGTCTTTTCAGTATACACTTTGATGGTAATATAGAGTGTCTTAATAGGTCAACACAGACAGGCGTGCAGAAGGAATTCAGATGAAAATATAGTAAAATTAATCTATATCTTTGAGAAAGTTAAAAGTTTAACTGGTGCTAAAAAAACATTGATCAAAGAGCATCATGAAATCAATCAGTTATTTTTAAGAGGTAGAACAGAGACATACATATTAAATAAAATAACATTGGAAAGTAAATCACATTAACATCAAAGATGCCATCTGAAACTAAAAGAGCAATGACATTAAAAATAATATTATGTTATTAGAAATAATAACTTAGCAAAATATAAGGAACTGAAGATGTGTAGACAAGGACAATAATAGGTTTTCACTTCTACAGAGCCTTTCATCCAAATATTTTAAGGCATTTAGAAAACAAAACAAACAACAAAAAATAAAAACAAGCTATCAAAAATCCATTGCTCTACCTAGTTTGCAGATAATATTGGAATTAAAATTAGGAGTTGGATGCCTTGCGTCTTTTGTAAAAACAAGATAAAGATAAAACTGCAAAGTTTGGATCTGCTGCATCCAACTTCAATTCTAAAAATAGGACTCTGTTTTTAGTCTTCCAGACATTTTCTATGGTCAGCATAGGCAAATGCTGAAGATGATTCATTTCACTTGTCTTAAAAATCAAATTTAGGATGGAACATAGTTACAATCTGTGAAGAATTACACCTTCAAAATGTTTATTTACTGTATGATAAGATGCTGAAGTGCTTACCCTGGATGTGGATGTTTACATTGCTTTGCAGAATCCTCCAGAATCCAGAGAATTCAAACTCAGGAGCAAGAAGGCATCTAATGAGCTCAGATATGTCTCATTTAGGTTGAGGTTAGCAAAGCTGCACAGAGAAGGGGATGAAGTCCATCTGTATGCTTCTGAGATACTGTTTTTCCCTAGATGTGGCAGGCTTTACAATTTTAAATGGTAAAGTAATGCAGAGGGAATAATAAAAGTTCACAGTCCAATGATATGTAATATTAAACATGAAGAAGCATTAAGAAATAAATATTCAATTATTATCTGGGAGAGAACACAAAGAGACTTTTACAATACTGTTTAGTATTTTTGATGTATCAGCTTAATAGCCTTGCAGAGTAGTTAAAGACAAAAATTACTAGATGTTAAAAATATTTTGAATTTTTCATTTCCACTAAAGGGAAAATAAATACATATAAAAAATTGCTTTTATGTATATGCATACTCATCTCAGGCAATTTTGTGAAAATGAAGTAATCTTCTCAAACTCAAATCACTTTCCAAATAATTTTCACTCATACCATGAGTGAAAATTCCTTCCACAGCATCAAGAAATTTAAAAAATATATTTTAGTAATTATTTTTGAAACACAAGTATTATTATTATTATTATTAACAATAATATAATAAGGTGCATAAGGTATTGTTTTATTATTATTTTTTTAAGATGAAGTTAGCTTTTCCATTCTCACCATTAGGCTTTGGATTGGAGACTCCCTGGATATTTGCCTCTCTAACTAAACTTACTTTCTTATAGCTACAAAATAAACCCTAATATAGACAGAGATATGCCATCTCATGTCTTGAACTGTTATACAAACATACTTTTCTCTACATTCATTCATGTTGAGTTTGCAAATGTAACATTCCTACTAAAAGACTGTCCCTTCCTTTAACTCTTGACACCGTATAAAGTACTATAACTGTGACCAAGACACTTTTCAGCTCTGAAAGGTGTTTTCCTGCATGAATAAAGCACTAGAAAATAAATGTAACTAAAATTTATTCCTGCTGCTTAAAGAACATAACAAAATAAAGACTGATCTTCATGCTTTTCATTGCAGTAACATGAGAGAAGAAGAAGAAAAATAAAGATACGGGAATGCATAGCAGAAATACCATGACAAAGAAGCTCCTTTAGTATTGCAATAGGAAAGGAATGAATGATGTTCTACAGAGCAGAGGGCCGTTACAGTTCATTAAACAACCAAAAGATAAAAAAAAACGATTCAATGCTGTAAAGATATAAAATGACTGACATTAAAAGGTTGTTCAGAGTTTCAAAAGAAGATTTTACCTTGTTTGGGAATAATTCTGAGGCTGCCGAAGACAATGCACACTAATTTCAGTATTTCCAAAGCATCCTCTTTCCTAACTGAGTAACTGCTGCGTTTATGTGTAAATTGCAGTGCTGACTGGCCATTTTCTCCTTACTCAGTGGAGACAATTTAAGGAAGACATTAAGAAAAGTAATGAGCATTACCAATAGCTTAGTGTTTCTTGCCATAATACACCCCTTAAAGATCAAACTAAATGCAGAGGGATTGAAGAATTTTAAACACTTCTCTAGTAAGAGATATATCTATGAGCAAAAATTCTTTTTATAGTTTAACACTCAGAGATTAAAAGATTCTGTTTATTTTTTCTTACAAGCTTCTGCTGGAGAAAAATAAAGCATATAAAAGAAGGTGAGAGCAAGTGCTATTCCTTTAGGAATATTTAGGTTAGGACTGGCCTTTGTGTCATACAAAAAATGTGAGATCTGGAGTGAAATATATCCCAAGTATATATCCCAAATATATGCTTGGGATACAAAGAAGTTAAAGTCTTTTTGTAATCTGGTACTGTGCCCTGGAAAATAAATATCCCACATGAGATTCTTTTGCATTCTGAAATAATAGAAATCTAGATCTTTTCCATATCCTAACTTTAATTTTCGTTAGGATCATGGCCTGAGCAGTTAGTTTGTATGAGAAAGATCCACTGAATGTCTCTGTCTAACTTCCTGCTCAAAGCAGGGTCAACTATGAGATCAGAAAAAGTTGCTCGAAACTTTACTGCATCAGATCTTGAAATTATTCAAGAATGGAGACTGAACGACTGAACAACCTTTTTGGGAAATCTGTTTCGTTACTTGACTGTCCTTGTAAGCTTTCCATATAGTACCCAGCCTGACTCTCTCTTGTTTTGATTTATGCCCATTGTCACTCATCCTCCCACGATGCATCACTGTGAAGAGTCTGACTTCCTGATAAGCTCCTCATGTGTATTGGAAGGCTGTGATCATGACTCCCTAGCAGTCTTCTCTCCAGGCTGTAGAATACTGGCGAGATGGTGTTAGAAAAGCCAAAGTTGAGACATGAAAGGAATATCAATGGCAATGATAAGGCAAAAGGGAGGGGGATGGGAAAGAATAGTTTACTTGCAATAAATAGATTAATGTATGCTGTTCTGATGAGGAATTTAAGACGTTTTTCTTTAAAATGCAGGTGTATGACAGCATTGATAGTAATACCTACTCACCACACTGACAGATCATCTTGATCCTTATACACTTACTGTAGTTCACCAGTAGATTTGTTATCTACTAGAAAGCAACAAGAAAACAAAGTTTAAGCAAGCAAGAACTTCAAAAGAACTAGATGATAGCATTCCCACTTAGGAAGCTGCATTGAAGCCCTCAGCATCCATCATGTACTTACAGTCAAAAGTGTGTCTAATTACCCTTTTAAATTATAATGTGGAAACTTGTTATCTTACTTGGATATTTACTTAGTAAGAAAGACCTTCCTGTCCCAGTTGGTTAAGTCACTGTTGCAGTGCTCTGCAAAAGGAACAACTACATCTGAAACAGCGGGCATGGAGATGCCACCAGTGATCCTGGAGGAGCATGTGCTTGTCTTGGCAACACAATTCCTAGAAGTGGAAACACTGTCATGAACTGCACATAGTGCAGTACATTTTACCAGATGTTTTGGGAGCTATTTTTAGCTCTCCTAGTTCTAATAAACTGGAATTAAGCACCTGCAGTTTAGTCCTGAGCCTGTGAGAGCATGGAAATTCCAGGGGGCTGTGATAACAGTAGAGCATTCTTCCTGTAAATCTAGTCAAGATATTTGGCTCCTCAAGTCTGGATACACAAGAGCTTTCGAAGATTCTGCAAGAGCAAAGCAGTTGAGCAAAAAGTTTCCCAGTCATCTGACAGTGTAACTGTCAAGACGTACTGACAATAGAAGAAATGTATCTCCCAAATGAAAGAGTAGACAGCTTTTTAAATAATTGCAATAGTTTTGCGGATGGTGGAGGTAGTATAGCACAGTTCAACAGATTATAATGAGTAAATGAATGTGAGATAATCTGAAGTGATAATAAAAACTGATACTTGTACTCCACATGAAAGACTGTATGATATTTTCATAGAGATACGTTTATTATACAATATACAAATGTTATACAATATGGTCATTTTAATCTTCAGAAGGGAGGAAGAACTGTACAACTATGGCACAGCTGAATGTCTATAATTTCAAGACTGAAAAGGGCATTTTGAAGTAGTAAAGTAAGAAAAACCCCACAGTTATTACGAAAAGCACATGATGGAAACCTTTTAGCATGTGACATTCTTCAGGCATATTCAAATTTCTGTTTGACATTTTCAAGAGTACTACAATATAATATGACTGACAAGCTGTACTGCAGAAAATGGAGCTCAAAATAAACCTGTGCTTTATTAAGTGCTGCCATAGATGAAATAGTTGATTGTAATTTAACCTGTATAATTCCTAAAAAAGTAGTTCTGAGAAGGCTGCTGACTGTCAGGACACATAGACAGGTGTTGCCTGATATCTGAAGAATTAGAATGAGAATCTGAAGATTCTGAAGAATTAGTACTAGAATCTGTTCATTAATGTTAACAGTTTTGCCATGTCAAAGTTATTTTCACATGTGGAAAACACTTTGCTATTTATCTGAATATTGGTGAACTGTTAATGGTTTAATTAAGCAGTTTCCTGTTCATTCCTTTTTGAAGTCTTTTGATAAAGAACTGGGAGTTTTATTCAGATAACCCAAGTAAACTTCATTAGCAAAATATTGATAATTAATCAGTATGAACTGAAACAACATAATAAACTAAACATTTTCTAAGTTTACTAAGCTTCAAGAGATCCTTTTCTCTTTGGTCACTAGTAAAAGCATTCATAAATCCAAGCTGCAAGGCTAATTTCACTGAATTGAGTGAGAAAGATAATTAGTTGTATTGCTTGATTTAAGAAATACTCCCGAAAAGCAAAGTCTTACTGGCTGTTTGTTTACTAGTTTACACTCAAAAGTCCTTTTAAATGATAAAATAAAATGACTAACAGGCATTATAAGTCAGATTTTTTTTTTGCCAAAATTTGCTAATTTGCCAAAAGTATCTGTTAAAAAAAATCAAAGAACCATTTATGAGAAAAATATTTTTCATATTACCTCTAATGCATTATTCGTTCTGTTTGTGTATGTTTTCATGTTATACAGTACAATTTCTCTACCTTTTTATGTGCTTAAACTTCAATTTCCTTACATTTTCATCACTTCTATATTTGCAATATCACAAAGGTCACAAATATTTGCAAATAATTTATCAAAGCCATTTCAGGTTGCAGTGACATAATTCAACATGATTGGTATCAACACAAATACTTGATATGTGCTGTACTGAGACATATCCATCACTCAGTGTCAAAACATCTTCACAATCCTCTGAACAAAGTCAACAGTGCTACAGATTGACACAGCACAGTACTTTTTTTCTTGTTACCTAATTAAAAACGAAAAATCACCTCTAGCCTGAAAGGCATAACATAGTCAAGTCTTACTCAGAAGTATAGTTAACTTTCCCTCTGAAGTGAAAAGTTTTATTAGTGCCTTCATAAACTGGAGAAAGCTGCGAAGACAGTCAGAAAGAATTTTTCTCCCCATTATCTCAGATTCCCTTTTCATCAAAAGATACTGAATGTTTAAAGGAAGAAAGTGACTAGTAAGAATAAAACTTGGCAATTCCCAAAGGAAATCTGTAGTGAGCACTTTTAAATACTTCAGGAAATTATGTAGTTGTCAAAGTTGCTATGGTTTACGACCAAAAAAAAAGAGTTTGTGTAATGAATAAAAGAAGTATTAGACTCAGCTGAAGAAAAAAAAAAAATAAAAAGCACATACATGGAGGAGAATGGGCAAAGCAAGAGGACTGGCCATGGTTTGACATAGTTGCAGAAAAGAGATAGAAATCGAATTCTTTTCACGGGCTGATCAAAGTTCAAATGAAGCCACAGGCCTATATTGTCCTTTTGTGTTACCAGCAATGCTACTGTCCAGCATGCCAGCACTAGCACAACAAGCCCTAGGAACAGCTTCTCTGCATTTCTAGCAGTTTGCATTTATTTTATCGTTGCTACTTTGGGTATTGCTGCTGCATAATTGCCTATGAGTAGATTTACTCTCCTGACTCACTAAGGGTATTTCAGATATTGAAACACCTACACCTTATTTAATAACTAATTAAAAAACTAATGTTGAGGCCCCTGAATTTATTTCATGTTTCTATCTGAAAGAATATGTACATTCAGTTATTTACTTGGAAGCTCTAAACTGGGCTGGGATGTCCCACTGAGCTTTTAATGTTTTTCTTGAAAAGACAAAATTATTCAAGATGTTTTTTTCCCCTTGCCCTTAACAGCAAGAAGATAATAATGATGATGGCCAGAGATGTGGTCTGCTGTTCCTCTTCTCAAAGGCATATTGCACATGAGGTCACTAGGGAATACAGGGCTTTTGGCCAAGTATGAGCAACAGTCTGTGATGCTGGAATTCGTCTTCCACACTTCTGTGTTGTAATGTGCTATGTTATGCAGTATCCTGGCTCCCAGGGCAGTAAGTATGAAACATCCAAATTTACTACAGAAGCCTAAAATCCAAACTCCCTCTTGCTCCCCAAGCTCATCTAGCAGATTAATATCTGAACAAAGATGTTACAGTAATACAAGCAGATGTTTCATCCCAAACTTTGAATCAGACCTTCTTTTTTTCTTACTTTTTTTTTTATTTTTTTTTTTAGCTTTTTTTTTCATTAACCTCTCTCTAGGCATAGCCTGGGTGATTTAAGAGCTTTCCCAGCTAACAGAAGATCAATGTTCAAAGCTCCTTTCTGCTGATGAAAATCTAAAATTTAGGTCTTTTGTTCATTGGTTCACTCACCAGGCTGATGGGTTTTGTGTTGACAACATACAGAGTAGCAGTTTAAAAGGAGAATTTTTATAAAGACACACAGTTTTTTAAATCTTGAACAAAATGAGATGTCATTTCTCAGAATACATGGTGCGCTAGAAGCTTAGGCTCTTAATCCTTCCAATGTAAATACAACATCATTGGCACTGGGACATTTAGACAGGTAGGCAGGGATTTCACCTTCTGTCTGAGTCTCAATTTTAGGAATCTACGTACAGATTCACAAGTCAACTCCCTTTTAAATTTAAACTGTAAGTAAGCTCCTGAGGGCCACTGAGAATCTGAATCCTTAAATTAATTTAACGCAAAACTTAGGCACTTCAAGATCCAGAGAATTAATTACCATAAATCAGGGATGAGTTCCAAATTCCATTAAGGTTGAAACCTTGATGGTGACTTACTATTCCCTTTAGAGTTCCATTCCCCAAAGGAATTTTTAGGCTATCTTATTAAAACTGAATATTAAAGTGGCTGTTAAATTTCATACTGTCAATGAGTAAAGATCTGGTGTAATAAAACCAGGACGTGTGTGCATATACAAGAGCTACCCCTTCAAAGAGAATAAGTGCATACCAAATAATCCTATATCTCAAGGAGAGAAAAATACAACAAACTCATTCATATAAGATTTCTTCTATTTTTTTCTGTCCAGAACAAGATAAATCAGGAGGTACACATGTAAGTATGGATATATGAGCATATATATGTGTTTGTGTATGCATATACACACATACAGTTAACATAAAGGAGATTAATATATATAAAACATCTCAAATAAATCTCACATTATATATACATACACATATACGTGTATGTGTATATATATATATATCCTTGGTCCCATGTGCATATGAACATTTTACTTGTCTTCCATTTACGTTCTGCACTGAATACTGGATTTCTAGTAGAATAATAATACAGAAATGTAAATTGTGTACAGTTAGCAGAAGTCTATTCATGTTCTAATATCCAGATAACTAAATATTGAGCAATTACAAATTATGTTTATATTTCCAGCAGGAATATGTAGTTTAGGCAAACGAATAAAGAAATAGAATATTATCAAAATACAATAGACAATAGCAGCATCTTACACTTGTCACTTCTGTCTAAGGATTGGTTGCCTGGGAGATACTGTTCTGATAATGTGAGCTCTTTAACATTTTCATGGACAAATGTCTGCAAATCACCTCTCTCTTGATTTTGTGTTATCCTTCCTTTTCTGTTACCTGAATAGTGACCAGGATTCTTGTATGTGATCATAGAATCATAGAATGGTTCAGGCTGCAAGAGACCTTAGAGATCTTCTCGTTCCAACCCCCCTGCCATGGGCAAGGACACCTCCCACTAGACCAGGTTGCCCAAAGCCCCATCCAGCCTGGCTTTGAATACTTCCAGGGAGGGGGCAACGACGACTTCTCTGGGCAACCTGTTCCAGTGTCTCACCACCCTCACAGGGAAGAACTTCCTCCTCATATCTAGTCTAAATCTATCCTCCTTCAGTTTATAGCCATTACCCCTTGTCCTGACACTACTTGTCCTTGTAAAAAGTCCTTCCCCAGTTTTCCTGTAGGCCCCCTTCAGGTACTGGAAGG
>WBMW01001208.1:24949-37578 GCA_013396635.1 Penelope pileata | reverse complement strand
TTCCAAACCTTCCCTTCCCTTCTTGACCAAAGAACTCACCACTAGATTTACCTCTGAGTTTATATCTCCAGCTGCTACAAAAATCCCAGTCTACAGAACCTGAGACATTCAGCATTACTCTTCAAGGAGGCCCTTAAAAATCCTTTCTAAAGATGTTTGGCCTTCTGTCCACCTATTTATAAGTCAAGAAAATTCAGAAAATTACATAATTATACCTGACATTGAGGAGACAGCATGTCGTAGTTTCTAACAGAAGTTATGCTTCTCATAGTGTCTAGTATGAATTTATCTTGTACCTCCGAGATACTGATAACATCCTGGCAGTGTTGAGCGGAGCCGAGGACATAACTCACTTCCGCATTCCTCTGCCAGTGAAATAGTTAAAGGGGGCATAAGGAGCTGGGAACTGGGAGGGGACAGGACCAGGGCAGCTGACCCAAATTGACTAAGGAGCTATTCCATCCCATATAACATCATGTGATTGGTTGGTGGCGTTTTCCGGGTTCCGTTCGTTACGGAAGGGGCTAGCCAGGAGGAAGGGTCACCAGTGGCTGTGAGCCCTTGCTCTGCGTATCCTCTTTGTGTATATATATATATATATATATGTACTGTTATTTCTTTTGTTCTCTTTACTATTTTAGTAAATAGCATTTATCTCAACCCACGTGTTTTACTGCATATCTCTCTACTTCTCTCCCCCGTCCCATTTGGGGAGGGGGGAGGGTGAGTGAATAACTGTGTGGAACTCAGCTATCTGCTGAGCCAAACCATAACACAGCATTATTCTGTGGACATAGCATGGTACAGGAAACAGAGTTTGTCTTTCTACCTCTGAAACTGCTTCTCTGGGTGGCTTCAGGCAACTAACTTCATTCTTGAGTGTTCTATTTCTTCGTCTCTAGAATAAAAAGTGATCCTGAGCATCTTTCTATGATTTAGTCCTTTAAGATTTATTGTGAATCAGCTGTTTGGTTGTTATTATTGTCTTTATTGTTATTAATACATTATAACATTTATTATTTAAAATATATTTTTTACTTATTCCTTAGTATTATTATTATTATGCTTTTGCACTATTAAGAACAGCTTAAATAATATACCACTGTGCTGGGACTCAAAACTTGCAGTGGAAAAACTATCCTGAAAGATAACCTTGCCACTAACAAGGTAAAAATGAGAGCACCATGTAACTCAATACCTTGCTTCACTGATAACAGGGCTTTCAAATACCCTCAGCCAGATTCTGTTCTCAGTGAGATGAGTGTAAATCTGAGGGGTCCTGCTGAGGTCTGCAGGACTTTAGGGAAATTACTGAAAATCAGAATTTGGCCCAGCGGTACTTAAAGTAAATATGCTCACTCTAAAGGGTCTGATACCCATTGGCACTCAGTGTGCTACACAGAGAAGGAAAAACAACAGAGACACACTAATTAAAACCGCAGATGTGGCTTGGTGGCTAGATTAAGTAACACCTCTGGAAAGAGGGGAGTTGCCAGATATAAAAGCAGAAAGCTCCGCAACTAAATGTCTCCAAGGTCTGCTACTGATCTAATTTCTCCTAATTTCTGGAAGCAAAACCAATAGCCCTCCATTCCTGGGTGATATCTGTCATTAAAATTCTGACCATATATACCTCAAATACAGTTTCGTTTTTCCGACATACAGTTTATCCAGAAATCAGATGGATATTTAGAGAGAACTCCAAAGCACTCCTATTTTCATCCCATTTGGGTGAAACAGGAGTGGAAAGGGCACATGCAGGACCAAGGCTACCAAAACAGCTTATTTTCAGCCCTTTTTAGTTGCAGAGTAACTATGAAAACACTGTCTTACAGACAGGACAACAGTCAGCAATGCAAATGGAAGATACATGGTCAAGGTTACGTATTCTGAAGCCAGCTCTTGGCAGTTCTTTTAATCTCATAGGCAGAACTAGTTAACTATTTCCATTGGACATGAGTATTTGCATTACAAGAGCCATGAAATACACATGACAGTTTGCTCTTGAATTTTAGGAGTCACTGAAAATTTAAGAAATTCACACATCTTCCCAGGAAAACAAAACAAAACAAAATAAAACAAAACAAAACAAAACAACAACAAAAAAAAAAACACACCAACAGAAGTCACACATATCAAATAAAACTGAAAACAAAATAAAGCTAAGTCTCTCAGCCTGGCTTATCATTGCAGATGACAATGTCTCCTGTGGCTGCTATTCCTACAACATCTGCTGTGTGGCATTGCTCCCCTTCAGATGAGAAGAAGCAGTGTGCAATGCCAGTGAGCCAACAGCGCTAGCTGTAACGCAGCTCTTGAAGACAGTCCTATTCCCTGTCCTTGTAACAAACTGTCCTAATTGTTATGTTGACTATTATGGCTAAAATTGCAATGCTCTGTGGTTCAAGATCTTTTTCTATAATTCTGAAAAGATACAGGGAGAAAAAGAGTGCTTTTTAGAAATTATTATTTAAGAAAAAAGAAATGCCTTTAAAAATAATCTGCTGGCTATGAAATCTGTTATGAAATATATTTCAATTAAAAGGCTACATTATTTATGTGCATAAGCTTTTCTTCTGTCAAGCTTATATTTTTGTTGTCTTGTCGTAATGCCCTGAAGTAAGCACTTCTGAATTTTAAACTTTAACATTTATCTTAGCAATCATGCTGTGAAGATAAATATCCCTTGAGGAAGATTAACAATTGGATCTTGTATACCAGTAAGCTGGGCTTTGTATATGTTATTACTGCACTAGGAAACATGGGGGCTCAATAACAACAATTAGCATTTAGAAATACACTGTTTATGTTCAGTATATCCTACAATCACCAGTTAATTAAAGCCACATAATGATTGTGATTCGGAAGCTCAGTTCTGGAATTTTTGGAAACATTTATGCGGCATAAAAGGGTCATAAACCAGTTGCAGAATATCTATTAAATTTTTTCTCTCCCTGCTAATCTTTCTGTAGTGGTCTTTTCCTCTTGTCTTCTGTAGCTCAGGGGACACATCTGAGACCTGCTGGTTCACAGCTACAGTGACCACTCCCGAACTGAAGAGTACAGTTCAGCTTTACACCAGCTTATACAGTTCCTGCACGGTCAGTGTGTACCAGAAAGGTGGACTAGAAAATTATCATTTTTCCATGAAGAGGTTATTTTTCAGCTGTCTTGGTTCTTTCATCCGATTTACTGAGTGGCCATGTAAAAATGCTTGTGGACAGCACAACAGAGGGAACAGCTTGAACAGAATATACCTTGCAACAACAGCAACTGAGTGGAGAGCATAGCCACAAAAGTGAGTATTCAGCTGTCACAAAATACTAATTAAGTTAGATGTTCAACTGAATTTCAGGTGCAGTGCCCTTAAGCAAATCTAAGACTACACTGTTACAGATGGGGACACCTATTTCCCTCCTCTGTGCCAGCAGTAGCCTGATAGTCAGCCAGACCTTGCTGAAAACAACCCAAAACAAAAATGATTAGGAAACGTGCTGGTACTGACATGGTGAGGAGGTGTTAATGCATGGTTGGCAATAGATTAAATGATGTGTCCATTCCTTTTTGATACTTGCATAGACTTAGATTAGCTGAAACTGATGGTGAAACTGCATGTGTAGACTTGCTTTGAACTTTTTTTTTTTTTTTTTTTTTGGTAGAAAAAATCCTATGGCCACTAGACCACCAAAGTAGGCATTAACTTACCTTTTGAATGGAAATAAGCAATGGGGTGCTCTGGGCCAATGCACAGAATCCTAGAAATATAACTGGCCTTGTAGTGTTTCCTTCCTGCCATTCTCAGCAAGAACATCTATGTCAAGGACTATCCTGCTGATTCTTTGACTTGCATTGGAGCAATCTGTCCCTCTAATGATGTCCCATCCCTGGCAGCGTTTAAGGGTAGATTGGATGGGACTGTTGGCAGCCTGATCTAGTAGGTGGCAACCCTACCCATCGCAGGGGAGTTGGAGCTAGATGGTCTTTAAGGTCCCTTTCAACCTAAGCTGTTTTATGATTCCAATGTGGACAGAGGAGCTTTGACATACAGGAAGGTGACTACTTGCCTAGGGAGCAGTATAGCCAGGAGCAAGTCCCAGTTTCTCATTGCTGGATGCTCTCCCTGGTTGCCTGCCAGCCTGCAAGATGCCACTGAGGTGGTTATTTATTTCTACAGGGAGGATCTGCTCTTAGGCACAGTCTTATTGATTTCAGTCTGGCTATAGTGCTTGTTTTCTAACCTTAACAACTTATATTCTTCTCTGCCAAGTAGCATGAAAGCTGAGCAGATATTAGGACCCTATAACATTTCTGAGAGTATTACAATCTCTGCTGTGCTGTTATTGCCTTTAGACTTTATAAGAGGTCAGGATCCAGACTTATGATTCTTATGTTTGTCAATATAAGTTCAAAACCCATTTGTGTTTTGAATCCTGGTTCCTGATTTTGTACAGGAACAAAATTTTCATGATCATAACTCTGTCTCTAATTTCACTCCCCTGCCAACCTTTTGAAGCACTTGACCAGTTTCCACTAACTGCAATGAAAATTAATATTTAAGTTCACTTTTAGGAAAATTGACAGTATTTCAAGAGAGATACCAAAACCAGTATATCTATTAAAGGATGTTCTGGCTGGAAGGATGCATGATCAGTTGTCACCAAGTGCATTACATCCCTGCAGACACCAAGTAAACACCTCTGGATCCACTCCTACATACGCTTATCTTGCCCTACCTAGTAGAGATATTTACAGCATGTAATATTCTAGGAGAGTACAGATTGAGATGTGTAAGATGCTGAGATAGTTCTTATAAAACAGGATTCCTTAGTTTTGTTTCTAATGGGTGTTGGATTTATTTCCTTTCCTATCCTTGTTGACTGCTTTTCTGACTGTGACAATCTTGTTTCATATAGATACAGATATATAGAGAGAGATAGGGCCACAGTCATCTGTTTGATGCACTGGGAGAAAGTGTCTGTCCTCAGCATTTGATACATTATTTTCCTCCCCCAATATGGGTGTGGGAGAATGGAAAAAGATTTGCCAGAACTGTGGTTCAACTCCCTCCAGTGCTCAGATAAGCTTGCAGGTAACAACATTGTATATTAAGACCATGTATTGCAACTCAGTTGCTCAACTCAGATTATTCAAAGAAAATCTTCTGAAACAATATAGACTACCAGTAAATATCTTGCCTGTTGAAGCAGGTATATTCTGTACACACATATTCAGATTTAGAAGTTCTGAACTTCTGTCTCTGAAGGTAAGAAAATGCTGCTGTGATCAATTTAAATTGCGAGTTTAGGCCATACTGCTTACTGGTGTTGTAATGGCATCTACTTATTACTACAAACATTAGTGAATATATACGGGAATTTTTACATTTTTTGAAGTGCAGTATTGCTTTTCTGTGTCAGTCATTTTTCTTTCTGTGTCCCTGTTACATCCCCTAAACAGGCTGGGTGGACGTTTATGATCACCATTACCATCTCTTTATAGCATGGTTTTGAACAATTGTAGGGCTGAATTCGAGGTCACTGTTCTCTCTATAGCATCTCACCACTACATAATCCCTCTGGTTATGATTCATAGAGCGAGTTCCCTCCATTCAGAAGAGCAGGGTGCACATTGTATTACTAGCCTACTACCCTGCAAGGAGACTCATGTTTCCCTGAACTCATTCATGCATTAGAGCAGAAAATCAGAACTTACAAATAAATAAATGAATAAATAAAATAAAAAGACAATTTAGACTCCTATGTAGTGTAAATTGAAGTAATTCTACTCAAGTCATTACAGCTACACTGATATTCACCAGATGAGAGTTCAGCTTAAGATTTCTAGCAGTAGAAGCATCAGTGTTTTAGCATTACCTGTTTTTTCTTTTTTCTTTTTTTTTTGTTTGTTTCTTTGTTTGTTTTCCCAAGCAACAGTATTTTAAGCATGGAACAAAATTGCAAACCAGAGAGTAGCTATTGCTTCCTTGTAAGCTGGTTGTTTACTTCAGACAGGGAGAAATCTATTCCTTTCGAAATATAAAGGAAACAATTACTAACCACCACATACGTAGCAGTTAGAAATGCCAGTTTGAACGTAACCCACACACATCAAAACACAAACATTTTAACAGGTTCTAGTGCACAATTGCAAAAATTAAGAAACAGTACCTAGATAATAATGCAGTTGTTCTATTTGTCCTCTCTGTTTACATGTATTTTGATAATAATATATTTTTTTTAATTCTAACAAATGCATAAAAAGGATTGATTTTGCAAATGCAACCTAATCGTCTCCAAATCTCAGCAGGTTGTAGTGCAGACCATGAAGATGGAGTTATGTTGAAGGAGCAGCTTAAAATGACTCAGAGTCCCCTGTTCCTGTTTCTGGGAAGATTAGGTATTTGAAGGGAGAAGAAAAAAGGGGAGATATTTAGGACTTTTTGTCATTGTTTTCTCAAGACAGAGAGGAACAGCTTTAAATGTTATAAGCACTCTGTTTGAAAAGGTGACTTCAGAGTGCACAACTATGTGGATTTATTTTCCCAGACAGGGAAAATGTTACTATGTGATCTCAGAACAGTTGTACTCTTTTTTTCTTGAAATGCTTTGAAATACACAATTTCATGCCACTGATGCAAATGTAAAGTCTTAGCAAAATTAAGACAGAAAAATAAGTTTTCTATAGGATTTTTAAAACCATCAGAACAATTCTATTTGCAGGGATATTATTGTCCCTTTGGATTTATCGTAATAAGAAAAAAGTCTACAGAAGGAATAGCATCCTTAATTAAATGAACTGGCTATTTAGAATAATTTCTACAGAATCCAATTTAATTTCTATAAACCCCTACAGATTTAAACCCTTTTCCATTCTGTAGGATTTCTCCACAGGGAAAATTATTAGTGGCTATGATTCACTGCAAAAATGTGATTCATAGAAAAATTGTTTTTTAGAAAGGAAAAATGATTTCACTATGAAAGATTTCAGTGTAAAGAAGTGTCTGCTTTTGCAGGGAATGACCGTAGGCTGATGCAGCCTCTTCATTGACAGGCTTACACAACCATAAGGCTATGGTTCAATTGCTCATTATCCAAGTGAAGGGCTGAAGGCTTTGTAGGGTTTGATTTCCCTCCAGCGCTATTTTTTTTTCCTTTTGTTTTTCTTTTTTTTTTTCTTTCTTTTCTTTTCTTTTCTTTTCTTTTCTTTTCTTTTCTTTTCTTTTCTTTTCTTTTCTTTTCTTCTTTTTTTTCTGGTAGACTCCTACAGCTATCAGCTGTCTGAGAAATCAGACTCCTTGAAGTGCATAACTCAGGAATAAAAACAAGTTTTTTTGAAGTGGAAATATCTCCTTAATTTTCTACTTGGTAGAAGCAGATATTTTCTCAACACCAAGTTACACTCTATCAACCTACTTGTGGCTATGCAGCAGTTATTGTGCTCACCGTTACCTGACTTCTTGTGAACTGAGGCTGCATTTCTGCATTTTACAAAGCAGCAATATGTCCATTCTCTGCCAAAGCTGGTTCAGAATGATGTGAAGAGGAGAAGCAACTCAGTCAGACGACAGCTCCTCTCCCCCAGCTCAAATGAATAGCTAGAGAGAAAAATCATATTTGCAGTCTCTTTTGAACACCAAACTGCACTCTTGTGCCTAAAGTACTTTGCAAACACATGTTTCTAGTTGCCTTCCCAGAGCACCATAGCCCTTCAAATCAACAACAATGAGAAGCAGTGCAGACCGAGGGTTTCATTTTGCCAGCAGCCTGCAGCATCAGGAGTGTGCAAGTCGTACACACCTTAAGTTTTAACAGTTGCCATGGCAATGAAAGGAGGCATTACAAAATGCACAAGCTGTTGAACATGTTGCCGGAGCTGAGAGGAAGAGCTAAGAATAAACTTTCGGCTAATTCTCCATAACAGCGCACTCCAAGCAGCTGCTGCTCGGCCAGCGTTGTGTCCCAGCCAAGCAGCTCATTAATAGGAGGCAGATTGGAGCGGGAGGGAGCCGTCCCGACAAGCTCCTGGGGCCTGCTGCTTCCTGAACTTTGTTGCAAATGAAGGCTTCTGAAGAAAGAAACATCTGATTTTATGATGATGATTATTATTACTATTTAATTCCTCATTTCTGTGGGTCTGACAGATATCACGCCAGCTGCTCATGTATGAAAGACCCTTCGTTATTTTAATACTAATTACAAAAGTCTCCCTCTGACAAAGGCTTTAATGTTCAGTTGGAACAAAGGAAAATGTGCCAGCCTGGTTCTGCTGTTGGGAAAGGAGAAGGAGTTTTGATGGGGAGGGGATTAATTTCACCTTTCATCTTTTTTGCAGCTCTGTGCACACTGCTGCCTGGGGATGGCACAGGTGAAACACAACAGTGGTCCTGACCCCTTGCACAGGGGCAAGGAAGGCTTCTGTTTATGATACAAGCGGAACATGCCTGCCTATCAAAGCACCCTGTCATATAGACATAAGATCTGCAGCAAGCTTGGGTGAACAGGTAAATGTTCAATATATTCCCCTAGAAAGCTAGCCTGAAAGGAAGTTTCTTCTTTTCTCCCTTTCTCCACACATGTTGATTTCAAGCAGAAATTTTGTAGTGGCCATGGCTGTGAAGTCTGTTTTTCTGCTCAATAAATACCCACTAGATGGCAACATCCTTCACTCCCTCTCCCAGCAATGCAGGAGACAAATCCCATTAGGAGCGGGGCCTGTTTAGGGATGGGTGGCAGAAAAGACATGAGAATTTTGGGCCCTATCATGCACTGAAATTTTCTGAGTGGAAAGACAAACAGACCAACAAAATATTTGTTACCAAATTCATTCTGGTTTTAAAAATAAATTTATCCACCAATGACAAAATGTACATTACCTGTGTCTATTGAGAAGACCAAGAAGTATTTCTGAGCATCTTCCCAGAAGTGATCTCAAACCTTGAAACTCAAATAAACCCCTTCACTAAGGATGTAAAGAACCATACTCACTCAAACAATTTGTTGTGTATAATCCTCTCTCTCCATTCTCCCAGACTTTTTCTGTTGCCTTTCTTCTGAACAATGTCTCAAAGTTGTTTTGAACAGAAGCTTTATGAGTAAATATCTAATAGATGGGTATATGCAAAGTATTCATGACACTCTAACATACAAAAATAATAGTTATTCCAGAGATTGGAATCTACTACATGCCGTGTGATCAAGGGGAGACTGTTTATGAGGACTTCTTTCTTGAGCTACAAGGAGCATCATGCTCACAGTCTCTCATCCTGACGAGGCATTTCAACCACCTGGATATCTGCTGGGAAAGCAGCACAGTGTTGTTACATAGAGACTCCTGGAGTCTATTGAGGGTAACTTTCTGGTCCAGATATTGGACAGACTCAGCAGGTGTGAAGCATTGCTGGACCCGGTGCTCAGCAATGCAGAGGAGATCATTAAAGAAGTCGAGATTGGAGGCAATATGGGCTGCAGTGATCATATCCTGGTTGAGTTCATGATCTTGAGGAACACAGATCTGGCAAAGAGTAGAGTCAGGACTCTGAACTTCAGGGGAGCAAACCCCAGGCTATTTAAAGAATTACTGAATGATGTCTCCTGGGAAACTGCCCTTAGGGACATAGGAATGCCATAGAGCTGTCAGCTCTTTAAGGACACCATTCAGAGAGCAAAAGAGCTCTCCATCTCTGAGCACAGGAAATCAGAGGAGGCAGGATACGGGCATGCCTGAGCAAAGACCTGCTGGTCAAACTGAGGGATAAGAAGGAAAAGTGTAGGCAGTGGAAGCAGGGATGAATGACCTGGGAAGAATATAGGGGTGATGTCTGGACATGCAGAGACAGGATCAGAAAAGCCAAGCCACAGATGGAACTGAACTTGGTAAGGAATGTGAAAAATAACAAAAAGGGTTTCTTTAGATATGTTAGTCAGAAGAGACAGGCGAAGGAGAGTGCACCCTCTCTGACAAATGTGAAGGAAGAAGTGGCTTCAACAGACGTGCAGAAGGCAGAGATACCCAAAGAGGTCTCTGTCTCAGTCCTCACAGGCAACCAGGATTCTCATGCCTCTTCTGTCCCTGAGCCTGAATATGCAACAAGTCTATGAGGCTGAATATGAATATGCAACAAGTCTAGGAGGCCAGATGACATGCATCCCAGTGTTCTGAAAGAACTGACTGGTGTGCTTGCCAAGTCACTCTCCATCATATTCAAGAAGTCATGACTGTCAGGCAAAGTCCCTGGTGACTAGAAAAAGGAAAACATCACTCCCCTTTCTATGAAAGGAGAAAGGAGGATCAGGTCAGTGAACCTTAGCTCTATGAAGATCATGGAACAGATCCTCCCAGAAGACATGTTAAGCCACATGATAGATGGGAGGTGATTTTCAATAGCTAGCATGGCTTCACCAAGGAGAGATCATGCCTGACCAATCTGGTGGAATTCTATGGTGGAGAGACAGCATTGGTGGACAAAGGAAGGGCAACTGATGTTGTTGTCTCACTCCAGCTATCAGAGGTGAGATGATTCATGGCATACCCAGAATGAGATTATGACACAAACGAGGTCAAATGTTATCCAACCCATTTATTACAAATTCTAGTCAGTTAGGGTGATGGGGAAGGGAAGGTAGGAAACAGCAAAAAGATAGGAAATAAAAGCAAGGGTTCTTTACAGAAAGCAAGAGATAATCTCCACCATGGATCCAGCGCTGTTCCGTTGGTGTGCCATTCAGTTGATCTGAGGGAGTCTTCAATTCTGTGTGGAGGATGGCAGAGAGCAAAAAAGAGCACGAGAGAAGAGGAATTCCCTGTCCTTTGTTTGGGGGTCCTTTCTATTGTGCTATTTCATTCTTGGCATTCTTGTGTTCCTAGGTAATGGTGTGTGCAGTGCATATGGCACCTTTTGTGCAACAGTATCATCTTGCCAGTGGCTGGTCTCCTTCGAGGCCCACTCCCCAAGAAGTTCCTTATCCATACTCTGCACCTTAGCAGAACTAGTTTTTCTTTCCAGCATTATCTTTGTTGCCCCTAGCAACCATGCATAAGTAGGACTGGCAAGACAGAAAATGGTTGTGGGCCTTCGTGCAAAACTTGAGGCAATGAGTGCCAACTCGTTTCTCCATGTCTTACAGCAAGCTTTGAGACAAAGAGTCAAAAACAGTCTCTCACAGTCATCTACCTGGAATTGTGCAAGGCCTATGACAAGGTCCCCCACCACATCCTTATCTCTAAATTCGAGAGATATGGGTTCGAAAAATGGCCTTCTCAGTGGATAAAAAAAGGATGGTCACAGGCAGAGGACTGTGGTCAACAGATCTATGTCCAGGTGGAGGCCAGTGATGAGTGGCATCCTCCAGGGTCCATCTTGGGACTGAAATTCTTTAATATTTTTATCAGTGACATAAATGTTGAGTTTGAGTGCACACTCAGTAAGTTTGCAGTTTGACATCAAGTTGAGTGGTGCAATTGACACAAGAGAAGGACGGGGTGCCATCTAGAGGAACCTGGACAGGCTTGAGTATTGATTTCACAAGAACCTCATGAAGTTTAACAAGACCAAGGAGTTGTGCTTGGATTGGGACAACCTCAGGTATGTATAAAGATTTGGAGAAGAATTCTTTGAGAGCAGCCCTGCAGCAAGGGACCTGGGGACCCTGGTGGACACAAAGCTGAACATGAGACACTGCATGTGTGCTTGTGGCCTTAAAGGCCAACAGTATCATGGATTGTACCAAAACAGTGATGATCAGAAGTGGCTGGAAGGTGATTGTCCCTCTCTGCTATTTCCTTGTAAGGTACCATCTGGAGTACTGCATCCAGGTCTGGGGCCCACAGCACAAAAAATGTGGTACTGTTGGAGTAGGTCCAGAGGAGAGCCACAAAGATGGCCAGAGTGCTCTCCTATGAAGACAGGCTGAGGGACCAGGACTTGTTTAGCTTGGAGAAAGGAAGGGTCCAGCAACAGCTCATTGCAGCCTTCCAGTACTTTAATGGAGCTTACAAGCAGGAGGGCATCCAAATTTTTCATAGTATCATAGAATCACTAAGGTTGGAAAAGATCTCTATGATGATCTAGTCCAACTGCCCACTTACCACAAACATTACCCACTAAACACTAAACTATGTCACTTAGTAACACACATGCACGTTTCTTGAACACCTCAAAGGACGGTGGTTCAACCAACCCTCTGGTAGCCATTCCAGTGCCTGACCACTCTTTTGGAGAAGCAGATTTTCTTAAAATCCAACCTGAACCTTCCCTAGTGCAACTTGAGGCCATTCCTTCTCATCCAGTTGTCTCATCCTAGTTACCTAGGAGAAGAGGCCAGCCCTCACCTTACCACAACCTCCTTTTGGGTAGAGAACAATATTGTCTCCCCTGAGCCTCCTCTTCTACACACTAAACAATTCCAATTCCTTCAGCCGCTACTCATAAGATTTGTGTGCCAGACCCCTCGTCAGCTTTGTTGCCCTTCTCTGGACATGCTCCACAGTCTCTTTCAGGCCTCTTTGTTGTAGTCAAGGGCCCAAAACTGAACACAGCACTTGAGGTATAGCCTCACTAGAGCCAAGTGCAGGGGGGATGATCACCTCCCTGGTCCTGCTGGCCACACTATTGCTGACACAAGCTAGGATGC
>WBMW01001208.1:0-18485 GCA_013396635.1 Penelope pileata | reverse complement strand
AAAAAAAAAAAAAAAGAAGAAACCACAACTCCACATCTACAAAAACTACCAAGTCCTGCTTAAAATTATGTTTTTATTTCTCTTCTTTGACCACTGTGATGTGCTTTCCCTAGCATTCTATGATGGCTTAGTTTCCTTAACTGCCTTTGGTTGAGAGAATTTCTCAAAAGTTATTTGAAAGTCCTAATAGATTACACTAGTGAATTCTCCTTTATTCAATATTTATTCGACACTTTCAAAGAATTCTAGTAAATTAAAGAACCTTGATTTTTCTTTATATAACACACATTTCTTTATCTGTATCATATCACACTATTTTTTTTTTGATAATTCTATTTTTAATTATCACTGTGGTCCATTTCCTGAGGTTAGGCTCACAGCTGTCTAATTCCCAGGATCATCCGCAATATTTTTTGAAAGGACAAATACAGCATGTACAGTGGATGATGTTGAGAGACTGAAAATTTTTGTTAGCAGCCTAACTACATTGTCCTTAAGTTCCCTCAGCATCTGGTCCAGGTGGTTTGTCATCCACGTTGGAATCTAGCCAGGACAGAAGGGTTAACACTTCTACCCATGAGAAAACTTCTTTGAAATCTGTAACGGCCAAGTGCATTGAGAGAAGCAACCTCTTTGTATGTGGCAATATTCATCTTTTCCAGGAGCTCAGTGCCCCTTGCTGGGAAAATATCATGGCTTTCATTTGCAGATTCAAAGGGCAAGATTTTCTTGTGATTTTATAGGCTACAAAAATGGTAGAATCATTACAGCCATTTGTATACAAATATTCAGCAATTAGGGTGAATGAATGAAGTTCATTCCATAATTCCACTGAGCGCTATAGTATCGTGTAATCAGTTTATTCTACCTGCAACATAAAATTCTACTTAGTTACACAAGAGTACATTTTATCAATTATTGATTTATGAACATCTAAGGCTTTCTTTAGTATCATTTATACTCCTGGTTTTATCATCTCTGCTGTGCTGAGAGTAGTGACATACAGTGGCATAGCCTATACTATTTAAAATTCCACATACTTCAACAGATTACCCCATTAACCATTATGTTTTCCAGGTTGTATAGATTAAAGTAATTAAACTTGTCCTCAAAGACCTAGCTCTTTGATTATGGGATCATTCTACTGCCTGCAGCAGGTTTGAGGTGATTTGCAGTAATATTGGCTTTGGGAATTCAGTGACCATATTACAGTGACAGCAGTGAGAGCTAGCGGCCCTCACAAAAAAAAAAAGAGCCCTAAGAGTGACACGTTGGGGATGTGGGGATGGCACTAGTCTATATAGCCCCTAAAATAGTTTAATGGAATATTGATGGGAAGATTCAACATCTACTGCCATACCACCTACATCTGTCTTTGATGTAGTGGATCAGCATAACAAAACTGAAATTACTGCTTTCAGAGCATCCCTCATATTTCATAGATTCTCTCTTTTTTTTTTTTTTTTTTAACCAAATTTATTTGGCTTCAGGTATTTTCTTCATAGTATAGCCTAAACCTGGAGCTGTCCACCATCTATCTCAAGTAGAAATTCCCAATGTGACTCAAAACCTGTATCGTCTTTTCTAAGCTGGTCAGCATGCCTGTTCGACTGAACTTCTCACGTAATAATGAATGATGATGGAACACTTTCACAGAAGAACCTAAAAGAACTTATGAACCAGGATAATTTAACTCAATGCTTAGTTTTATTAATTTATTTATATGTTCCATGATTTTTTATCAAATTCAGAATCTGAATTTAGGCTTCTGTCCAGTTTCGCCACTTTAAATATCAGGTGTAAGTTTGATTTTTTGAGGATAAGTCATGAGTAATTGAAATAAAAGGTGTTTGCTTACATCACCAAATTTAGCAGTAGGATACAAGTCTTGTGGTCAAAAGGCCCACTTTTATTCAAATCTTCTCTTAACTGATTTGTCTGAGAAGAGGTTGAAGGCAGACAAGTAAGGTATTGCTTTAACACAGTCTGTCTTATTTAGCACTGTTCATCCAGCATCCTGGTCTAAGTTTGCCTGACTCAGGACACAAATGCCATGAAGCAAAGGAAATACTACTTCAGCATGACATTTAGCAAATGAATTCTACCAGCTTTAGACTGACGTTGCTGGAAGGTACATCCATGTCTCACTGCTGCATCTTCTTCCATTGTTCTATATTTTTACACATAGCTGGGTTTATAAGCTCTTTCTGCTTTTGAAAGTTCCTGAATTTCATTTTTCTTCTTGATTGCAGCTCTGAATCTCTTGTCTTAAACCATGAGGACACTAGCCCTGAGATGTCTGTCACATCAACAGCACTCAACAATTCTGCAGTTCATATTGGTGAAGGTTATTTCAAACCCAAATATATGTTTAATTTCTGAGTTCCTGTTCTCAGCAGTTATCTGACTGTTGTCTTCTCCAGTTTAAAGAGAGATATAAGGTGATACCTATGATAGTCAACTAAATTATGTTCAGGAATGTTCCCAGGAACCTACGCTCAAATACAACGGAAGATTATATGGTTTGGTTAATTCAGGAGAAAAATAAGACTTTCCAAGAATTCCTGGGACTGTTCTGGACTATTTATGTATAAGAGACAGCTTAGTAGTCATCGCTCATTCTTGGAGGCTGAAAGAACCTAATAGTACAGACAGAAGTAATTTTGTGATACTTGGCCACAATGCCAGAAAATAGTTCCAAGTTTAATATTGGCATATTATTTTTGAATGTTCCTCTGAATCAGACTGGGACTGAGATTTTATTTTTCTCTCTTTCTAAAAAGCTTTTTTTTTTTGCTTAACTGTGCATCGCAATGAAGAACAAGATTTATATTGTTTTCTTGTATAAGGAATGTCACTCTCTGAGCTACAGTGCATTTGCAAGCTTCCACTGAAATCCACAGGATCATGATTAAATTTGAACTAATGATTTTTTTTTTTTAACTTTTGCTCAGTTATCACCCAAGTTCTTACTGTTTTGCAAGATCAAGCTGTAAGGGTCTAATCCAATCATCTTTGCCAAAGGAATGTTGACATTGTGTTATAGGATGTGTAACTGTGTACCATGATTTCAGTCATTATAATGAAACCCACCTTGTATTGCAATAATGCTGAGAGTTTTCAAAAAAGGCGTTTGATAAATGTTGCACTCTTGAGAGGTCCCACAGCAACAGTCCTCAAGGTAGAAGTGCTTCGTTCGCTCCACAGCAGACAAACAGCAAGCGGCTGCAATACATACTTCCTCTAATACATGTCAAATCAGTAATCAGCCCTTCCAGGACTCAGATTTCTTACGTAACACTATATTTTCCTTGAGAAAAAAATTTCCAAAATGGGCCAAGTAAACAGTCAAAGTAAACTGATTCAAAGAACAGTCCATCAGTAGTCTCATCTAAATCCCAAATGCATGCAATCTACATGCTCATTTTCTGCTTTCATTTTTTTTTGTTTGTTTTGTTTTTTTTATTCCTTCTTTCCCTCTCTCCTATGAGACAGCTTTATCTTTACATTTAATAACAGCCGCGTTTTGTCATACAAGATAATTTCTTTCACAAAACTGCTGTCAGATGGTGGCAAAAAAGGCAGATAAAATGATATCTTAAACAGCCTAACAAGAACAGAAGATCTTGGGGAGCTAATACAAATGTATTCTGTGGTTATCTTTCTTCAGGTTAGAAAGCAGAGTGAGCATCGGAAATAATTTTGCAGGTTTGCTGTATTTTCCTGCTTCTGCCCTCTTCATGACTCTTGTCACTCTCATTTTTTACACATTTGCCTTGTTTTCTTTAAAAGCAACTACAACAGCAGTGATTCTGGCTCATCTCATCAAGGTTCTGTAGGGACTTTTTCTTTTCTGCTCCACAGATCAGTTCTTACTATCTTAACATGGTGTTTCAGTGTGTTAAAAGTGTGATATTCTCTCTAGAATATTTTTTTTTTTTGCTGAAGGGGGAATCAAAGGATATTTATTAAAATTAAAGCTTCATTTAATAGTTAAAATTTTCATATTTCCACTTCTTTTCTTCATCTCCAAATGACTAAGGAGATTAACTCAGTGCTAGGCTGGGAGAATTAGTGACACTAAACAATATTCAAAAAAAATCAAAATTCTGCCGGAATAGGAACCAGGCAGAAAGACTCTTCCACAGCTGACAAGACTCCAGTCACTAGGGTATGTACCTCAAATCCATCCTCATACATTTCATCACAGAGGGCAGCTCAAATTCTGTTGTAGACATTTCCGGGAACAGTGTGAGATTAAAACAATTTTGGCAAAAAAAAAAAAATGGATCCACAACATCTAGACTGAAGAATGTCACCTCAGAGACTGTGCTTATCTATAGGCTACTGAAGGTGAGAAATAAAAAAAAAAAGTTGTAGCTTTTTTAACATGTTTTAAAGCTTGCCTAGTACTGTTAATTTATCTTGATAGCTACCACCTTTTGCAAGAACAATACCATCCAAAATTTGAGTGAAAGATAGATTCAATTGAATTTTCATAGACCTATGATAGTTCGAGTGTGCATTACATCATTATGAATGGTAGAACATAGGTAACACAGTTACTGTGTATGGAACAGCGCTTGTCCTCCTCAAAGTTATGTCTCCAAATTCTTGTTGAACTGCATGAAAAATCTTGGGACCTACAGTCCTGGGAAGGAGTCAAACAGAGGGCTACAGAACTATACTTAGATGTATGAAAATTTACATTTTGGATGAAGAAAACAAGGCTTGCTTTTTTCAGAAGATATGATATTGCTTATCTTCTTCTGTGGGGTATATTGCTCATGTTATTCAAAACTATGCATACATTTGTAATGCAAAAGTGTACAAGTCTTACAATGAAAATTTTTCATGCACTTCGGTTACATTCTTTCTCTTTTGAAGCCAGGTAGCTGAACACTCATCTTCTATGGTACCTGATTTTCTTTTTAACTCTGTGGGCTGAAATCCAGCACTTCCCACCATTTTCAAGTGTGAGAATTTGAATGGTTTATTCTGATCATTAATCAGCCCCTCCAATTAAGCACAATTACACCCGATAATGATAGTTATAATTATTGATTGATTAATCTTTCAACTATTAATTAAGAATCTTAATTAAAAGACTTTTTTCATGTTATTTAAACTGAAACATGACTAATTATTTTATAATTTACCCAGTGTGTGCTAAAACTGGATTAGTTCTGTTTTCTTCATCTCTGCTGTATTGAAAAAGCTGGAAATGGATTTTCAAAAACTAATGCCTCCATCTTTGCAAAAACAAACTGAGACATCTTTGTCCATCCAGCTTTTCAGAAAGGTTGAATCTGAAACAGCTCTCACTAGAAATCTACATGCTGTTCTCCAAAGATTTCATAGTTCATTTGAAAACCTTGGACTTTACCTGTTAATTGTCACAGATATCTGAACTATCTGAGCCTACAGGATGTCTCACAATATTTATGCTGAAGAAGGCTTCTATAACTGAAGTTGAATTAGGCAAAGTATGATGCAAAGTTCTAGTCTCAAAGGTGTATTTCAAGAGTTTGACTTTTTTATTTTGACTACTACAAAAAATGAAGTAAAGCTGCATAAGACCCGTCTGGACACCTACCTACCATCTACTGCAGAGAATCTGCTTTAGCAGGAGGGTTCGATTTGATATTTTCTAGACATCCTTTCCAATCCCTGCAATTCTGTGATTCTGCACACAACAGATTCAGAAAGACAATGGTGTAAGCTTCATCTTCAACAAGACGATGAGGCATTTAAACCAGTCCAACTCCTTCCATCTGGAAGAAAGTATTTGTCAACTACATAGCAAATTTGTATAGAGAACAAATTTGGAGGACTGTTATCTAACAGCTCCAAGAAAACATATTTTGGGGGAGTATTTTAGTTCAAAATATTTTTTAGTTCATTTTTTTTTCTAACATTTATAGCCCATCTGTTGTACACGGTAGATGTGGCAATGTTTAACTTCATTAAAAGGGATACAAGGACAAGTTTCTAAAAATCTATCATTAAAAGTTTTGATGTCTACAGATAGATTAGCCACTCCCTAGATACTTATTGTACAGAAAGAAAAATGTCTAGCCTTTGATTCATTTCATACTAAAACAGATCCTTAAAACATCAGAAATATGATTCTGTGGTACAGCTTACTTTTCTCTCTTGACCATAAAGGGGGGAAAAGATGAGTTGTTCAGCTATATAACTCTAAAATTACGTAAGATCAACCTTTGCCTTTGTGTAGCAAATGTCCCTCTTGCACATGCTATGTTGAAATTTCAACTTAAGTTGAATTTTTCTACATTGGAATACACATTCTGAGAATACATATTAGCATAGATTCTTCTAACTATAAACTTTCAATATCAAGAATAGAGCATAAAAACAAATTGTCCTTTAGTTATATTTTTAAAAGCATTACCACTACATAGCAAAATAAATTTATGTCATTTAAAGTTAATCCCCTGCTTTGTCAAACAAACAAAAGAAACAACAGCAGAAGCAAAGCTCAAAATAATCAGTCAATTGGCAATGTGACGGATTCAGTGGATGTACCTCAGTCTATGAGTGATGGGTTTTCTTGATAAGTGCGCATAATTAAGTCAGAAATTCTCTAAAGCTTAAGACATGTTTTGTGCAATATATGAACTTAATTGCCAGAAAAGGCTAAAAAATTATGGAACTGTCTGTTTCATGTATTCACTTGTAACAGATTCTGAAGCACCTGTATTAAAATTGGCAGAGATACAGAAGCACAAACCTTTGCACAAAGAGGATAAGAATCTCTGAGAGCTGATCTGTTTTCCAAAACCTGAGAAATCCTTCTTCTGTTTTAGATTTTTTCGTTGGTGGTGGTTTGGCTTGTTTTTTTTACAGCCTTACACCTGAAGATGACTGAAGCTGCAACTCATAGAGGAAAGCTGTCCAGCTTAAATCACCCTTTGCTCTGCATCTGCAATGAGATGAAAGTATCACTTAGAATGAAACTTTAAGGCCTGAGTGTAAAGGACAAACACCTGAGATTTTCACTCCAGTAATGATAATGTCTATACAAGAAAGACATTTAAGAATGTTCATATTGTTCATATTGTATGAAGTGCCAGAAATTATTTTTGGCAGTTTTAACTCTAAGTTCTTCTGAGTCCTCATCAGAAGTCAATTACAGTCAGTTGAAAGACTTCCTGTTTATGCGAGCTTCAGATGGTCTTGTACTTGTCCAAAAAGTATGAGATTTACATTCTGAAACTGCAGTAAATTCAGTCTGCAATAAAGCAAAGACTAAATCATGATATGTTTTCTGTGTTATTTGACCAACTTCCTTAGACTTCCACTGAGTTTAGATGAAGAAACAAATCAGCCGTAGTCCACGTACTCCTTCACACTTCAAATGTTATGACCACTTTCCACCGAAAACAGTATGGATATCAGTGTCTAACAGTCCAGAAGCCATTTATGAACATTAATTTGTCTGATCTATAAATAATCCGCTTCAAAATATTTTTGTAAATACAGAGGAATTGAAAACACCTCTCTTATTCAGTTTTTGTTTATTTTCTCTGGTTTTAAGTACACAAAAATATGCTGCTAACTGATCAATACTAATAGAGATCTTTAAATACACAAAGAATAATAAGCATTATGCACTAAAGCATTAAAATAAGCATTATGTTTTAAATCATTACTAGTTCATCTACAGCCTAGTTAGTTCAAAGCTGAAATTATCTATTTATTTCCTACCACTAGGGACAATAAATATTGGCACTGCTTTGGGTGCTTTTTCTGTCACATTCGAATTATACTTCAAGGTGAGTTCTCAGCAATGAACTGAATTTCCCTGAAGTTCACAGAGCTTTCGTTATCAGCTTCTCTCCCTAGCACACAGGGTCTTGTGTTTCTCACACAGACAGTACCAAAATGCACTGCAACACTTTTAATGCATTCTGAATAGCTCTTGTCATTCAGGATCCTTCATTTCATGTTTCAGATTTTCCCAGGGGGCTTTGATGTTTCCATTTCACACTTCTAACACATCTGTTCTTCTTCCGGCTTTCTTATCTCTTCTGAGCATTCAATAAATAAATAAATAAATAAAATAAGAAGTTTTCATTGTCATCGTGCAGTTTTTGAAGTAAGACTTTAATGATGAAGCATATTCTAGCTAACTTAATCGATATTTGATTTTAGCCACACAAGAAGTTATGTATGCACAGTATTTCCAGGGCTGTTTCCCCATTATTTTGAATATCTTTTGACTCTTTACGTAATTAAGAAACAACTGCTTGTCATAATCCCTAGGAATAAGACAGTGTGGTCTAATGACTAATTTTTGAACATCAGCAGATCAGTTTTACAAGATGTCATCCTTCTTTGATGACATTTGTTCAGTAGTGACCAACCACATTCCATACAATCAGTGAATTGTGGAACATTTTTTGTTGGAAGGAACCTTAAAGAATACATAGTTTCAAACTTCTGCGGTGAGCAGGGACACCTGCTACCAGACCAGGCTGCCCAAAGCCCCATCCAACCTGACCTTGAACACCACCAGGAATGGGGCATCCACAACTCCTCGGAGTAGCTTATTCTAGTGCCGTATCACCCTCATAATGAAGACATTTTTTCCTTAGATCTAATCCAAACCCAATATTTTTTCTTTTAAAGCCTGTCAATACTTCCTGATAAAGAATCTGCCTTTCCTATAGGCTTCTTTTAAGAACTGAAAGGCCACTGTAAAGTCTCCCCAGAGTCCCCTGTTCTCTTTGTTAATCCTAATGTTTTAAGCCTTCTTTCAAAGGAGATTATCCTGATCATCCTCATGGCCCTCATTTGGACCTGCTCTTCTAATACTGTGGGCCCCAGACCTGACTGCAGCACTTTAAGTGGGGTCCCATGAGTAGAGCAGGGGGAAAGAATCACCTCCTTCAACATGATACCAATTTACATGTGTAGATGTTAATGCGAAGCAAAACGCTGAGCAAGAAACTTGCAGTGGTCATTTTGTACCAGAAGCTGACAAACTTCAGTGTTTTAATCCTAATTGTAAGAAGTTGGACAAGTTATCTTTTCTTACCTCTGAGGAGCAAGGCTTAAACTGTAAAGAAATAACATTTTCTCAGAGAGTTCATTATCAGTTTTTCTGGTTTTGTTTTTCTTTGTTTGTTTGTTTTTCCTAGAGGCTGGATTTATCTCATGCACTTGTAACAGCTTTGGCTTCTGGATAGAAGTAGATGCTTAATCTTGCTCCATGGACAGTGGTGATATAGTGAAAACTCTGGATGTGATTTTTCCCATTCTAAGACTGATGTCTAGATAGGTGGGATGAATCACTGTCTCTAGATGTCCCTTTCTATTGACACACAAACATTCTGGATGATTGCTTAAGCTAAAAGCTTAACATGCAGGTATCTAGGGCCAAGTAAAAATAGTTCTAACTTGTGATTTTTTTGTAAAGAATAGAAGAACTACTATAAATGTCCTTAAAAATTTCCTTTTTATTCTTTTTTCACCTAAGTCTGGGTAAGCATTAAAGCTAAAAATGATAATCTTTATTTTAAATATGAAAATGCACTATTTCATGGTTAAACTTTACAGGAGATGTTCTATTGTACAGTCACACCTTATTTGAAGCATGTTTTGTGGGACTGACCAAAACTGGTTGCTTAACAAAGGAGATAACATAATGACACTGGGAAATAATTGTATTCAAAGCATCTCTATAGACAGGAGGTTACCTAATAACATTCTATTGTAGACCTGTCACTGTCTATGAAAGTCAGATATTATCATATAAATGAAAAGACTGCTTTCTTCCATCATCCATAACCTCACTCCCCCCTCAGAAAAAAGAAAAAAGGGAAAATCAGCACAGGCCAAACGGCAGCAACGAGAAGTTCTTTGCAAATTCTTACCGGCTCTTAGCACTTCTCAAATATTTCTAAGCCAATTCAGAATGTAAGTAAAAGCAAAACAATTCTAACATGTTATTACTTGATAATCAATTAATATTAAAAAGCAGAATGATCTGAATGACAATCTGTGGACCACAACTTTCCCCTGGGAAGTCTACTTCCTTTTCTGTTGTTGTTCAAGCATTTCTGCTTAGCAACAGAGGCATTTAGTCCCAGAAATGTTTGCTTTAACTATATGGAAAAAAAGCAGGCTGCTCTCACTTGGCTGTTACAGACAGTGGTCTGCAAAAATGTTTTAGGCGTTGAAGATGATTTAGGCATTAGAAAATTTATCATAAACAGTGCAATCTCCAGTGAACAGGGGAAGTCAAAGGATGTATATGAACAGGGAGGTAATGGATCTGGCTAGAAAATCTGATTAATATAAGGAAATGTTATTCATATAATCAATCCCTGTTTGTTCAAAAGAAATCAACTTCTGAGGAGTAATTACATTAAAGCAAAGAGAATATTTTTATGCTGGAACAATTTTCTGTCAGAAGTGCTGATTTTTCAAATGAAACACTTTACCAGCTTCACTGCTATGTTCACCAAAAAGCTGGTTAACATGATTCCTATGAAGTTTCCTATCTGTAGAATTAAATCTTATGGTCAAACTGAAGCACCTTTTCTTATCAGAATTAAATTATTTAATAAGCTCATGTTGACTTCTCTTTGGCAGAACTTTATTTTTGTGTGTAATATAGATGTTTAAACAGCTCATTATGATTTAGCAAAGAGATATTCAGAATAAGTGAATTTTCTAGAGAAATTTCAAGTTTCAGTGATCATTGGACTACAGTCTTGAAACAAAGTTACAGACTTAGGCCTAGAGCTCCTAAGTTCCCTATGCCTGGAACTTCAGAATGTTGTTATGACAGCTGCAACAAAATATTTTAAAGCCTATTTCTAAAAGTAGCTAGAAAACCTGGGGTTTTCTTCTCAAAGGGAACTTAAATGATTTTTTTATTTTACCTCAGACACACGCAAAAATCAAATGGTATTTAAATATACGAAAATGTGTAAACATATAAAATGCTAGGATTTTTTTTCTTTTTACAGTAAAAAGTAAAACAATGTGTATCAAAACACCAAAGATTTGATGACTTTCAATCTGTCTTATGAAGTCCAAATCTTCCAGATTTTTTGATCAGCAGTTTGGAGTTGCCAGAGTTCCTTTGGAAGCTTTGATTTAGATAGTTTGTTCTGTTCTTCATGATGTCAAATGTAATTTTGCATCTAATATAATCTTATATCTAAATTATTATATTATATCTAAATTATTATTATTATTTTTAACTAAATTCTTCGAACATAGTTCTCATCATGTATTTTAGTGGTATAAATTCAGGCAAGGGGAAAACTGTCCTTCTCCTTGGAGATGGAATCCATCAGAGAAGCCTGCTTAGAAAGGAAAAGAGGTTATTGGGTAGTCAGCCATACATCCCATTGGTAAAATGATGATACTTTATCAAAGGGATATATGGGCAAATATTCCTTACTTCAGTTTGATCATACAAACTGATTTGATATGAATGTACTGAAAATGTGCTGTACTGAAAATGGAACATTCTGTGCTTTTTCAGTAAGAGGAATTTTTGACAGTTTTTCCTGAAGTCCTTAAGTTGATAATTGCTTGCCACTGCTGTTAGATAACAAAGTTAGATAGCAGAATTACTAGTCAAGTGTCAGAAATGTCTGGTTTGAAGTTATGTTCTTCACATTATAGATGGTGTTCACAGGGGGATCTTTCTTGTTAAGTGTCTGAAGTGCTATAGTCATTTTTTCTTTAACATCATCCCAAAGGATGCTGGCATTCATCATGAAAAAAGACCAAGACTGATCTTTCCAGTATAGTTTCATTTTGTGTTATGTATATCTGGCCTTTCTTCATAATTTTCTATGCTATCCACTTTCCTCTTTTCCTTTACAAATAGTCATGGAACTTATAGTCTTCTGTTCTGCATTTGATGCTTGTAGTCTGCATATTCATCATTGACACTTTTGAGTAATTTCTCTCAGGTGAATATTGTCTCACTTGAAATTTATAATATAGCAAAGAAATGGGTTTATCAGTTATGACAGACAAATGCTCCCACTCTCCATCATCATGCAATTTTGGAATTTTTGTCCATTCCTGCTTCTCCACTCTACCTTCCTTTTCAATTACGTGTGACTGGAGAATACGTTTGAACTTACTTCAAGGCTTATAAGAGATCTGTGATTTTTTCTACTTCGCAGTGAACTTAATGACTATTAGAAATAAAACAAACTATCAAAAAACAACTTTCATTGTCATACTGGTATTTTGTATTACAGTGGCAAAAAATAGGGTTGTCTAGGGTGTCTATGTTGTTAATATAATTACAAACATAAATTTGAAGCTGCCAGACTAGCCTGTTTATTCACTCTCTGGGAGATAATTTGAAGAAAAATGATGCCTAATCTACCTCAGCAGTGCTGTCAGTCTTTTTTTTTTTTACTCTATTTGAAGCTGAAAGAACATACCATTTTTCAAAAAGAAGTAACTTTCAGAGTAGGATCTTAATTCATGTACTCCAGTTACAATAATACCAGTTGCAACTTTCTAAGGCTATTTTCTTAATTTTCTGAGGATATTAAAAGACTTTACAGTCTGTCTTCTGATGTTCTGTTTTAGGATGTAAATTGTGCAGACTTCATAGTCTAAATAGAATTTTAGTTTTTTCAAACCAGACAGACAGACAGAAGTTCTATGCAATTTTGATTTTAGACACTGCCCATGTTACTAAATACTACTCACTGCCTTCAAGTGACCTTTAACTGACCTTTACTGCTATCTGCATGTTGGAAATCACTTGAGAACACACTCACATACACACACACTTATGTAGAAAAAATGAAAAATCTTCCCACAATAAACCTAGTCTTTCCAGATGAGGAGGTAACTTTTTTGATTAGGGACTCAGCAGACATGGAAAAAATGTGGCTGAACCAAGTTTAGAAGAGAGAAGGGAAAACCTCTGCATTTTAAGAAAACCAGAAAGAGCAGAAGTGCTTGTACAGAGAGGACAACTGCCACTGGATGCTACGAAGAGAGGTTTCAGAAAGATCAGAAAGGCAAAGGATGTGGAAGGGAGAAGAATAGAGACATATTTTAAAAGGACATTTTATCCTTTGACAGCCTGTTTGCTTTGGTCTGTTACTAAAAAAAGTTAGGACAAGGATTATTGTCCTATTCATTTTAACCTGTTTCATGGAACGTTGTCCTATAAAAATAAGTTACTGTTATTATGATGATAAATAAAGGACAGATCTGAACAGCACAATAAATTTTGGTAGTTTTAGATCTATTGCTTGAATTTAAATGGATGTTTTTGTCACGGCTATCTATTCCCTTGACCACTCTTTTCAAAGAATTAAGGGTACGGAATTTTAATATTCAAATAAAGTGCATTTTGCAGAATCATTTCTTCAGTATTTGGAAATGCAGCAGTGCTAATAATAATGATCATGCCAAAATATAAACACTCACTATAAATAATTGTTACTAGACACAAGCAAAGAATAGAACTTAGATCTTTTCTTAATCAAGCACTTTTATCCTTGTTCAGTGAGCTGCTGGATTAGGACGAGGATGAAGACCTTGAAAATTCTGACTTTCCAAATAATAGAAAATTGCAAAGATCTATGGAAAAAAAAAACACATAGAATTTGGAGAAATACATCTGCAAAAAATGCTTAGATACTGGGAAGAATTAAAAGCACAGGCTGCAAACAACTTTTGAAAATAATTCAGAATTTATACTGACTACACCAGGGAAAGGAAGTAGTATAAACTATTGTCTTAAAATGAGGAATTTTGGGATGATTGGCAGTTAATGAGAATTTTTTCTGTAGTGTAATAAGGATTAAATATAACGAAAAAATCATAACTATGGGTCAGAGGATCAATACTCCATTTCACAGATCTCTGAAACTTCTATGTTATATATGGACATAAAAATGGCTTCCTGGTTACCAGAATCAAAGGTAAAAGGAGAAAGATTTTTGAAGTGTCCCATAAGTATCATATCAAGATATGTAAGTTAAAATATTAGCTGCTTGTATGACTAATAGCTATCACAGCAATAATGCACACCATATAAATAAGATATTCACTTGTGAGTATCAGAGAAGCAGATTTGGAGACAATTTTAAAGAGAATTATGAGTTTCTGCAGGTGTATATCCTATTTTGGTCTTTAGCTGGCCAGTATAGCGCAGACCTTCACTGAATGATGTTACGTCGTACCTAGGAGTGGGTGGAAGGCTGAATGTCTTGGTTAAAGTATAACTGAATAATCCAGAGAGAACATTATCACCTCTACTTCAGAGATCTTTATCTGGTGATACTTTTGGAAGCAAGTGATATTTTTTTCATTATTTTTTTATTCTTGTTTTTCATTTTCAAGGCTTTCTTTCATTGTGGTATCATTTTTTTCATAAAATCAGTAGAAGTTACACTGACATTTTAATTCCTGATCAAAATGAATGAGACAATGAAAAGAAAGCAAAATCATTCTCAAAAACCCATGTTTAAAAGATCTCATCTAAACCAGTTTTATACTGCTTGCCCTGTACTTTTTTTCCAAACAGAGGCTTAATTCTTCACGTAATATAATGAATAGCACACACTAAGCATTGAACAAATAGGTCTGTAATTATAATGTGGGGTCTTGGTGACACTGATAAAACATTCGCCATCACCCTCTCATTGGAATTAGGCTAATTATGTACATAGTTGGGTGTCCATTAATCCTATTATTATTATTATTATTTAACAGTATTATTCATAATTTAAGTTTTCCTTCCCTTAATTTCAGTCCTGTAACAAATGAGAATGTTCCATGCTTAATTAACAGCCAAAAGCTTGAAAGTGCAGTATAATGGGACATTATGGGGGCTCTATAGTGAGTTAATGACATAGCAACCAGCTAATGAGAAGGAAGACTTTTTACAATAACATCCTAAAATGAATGGCACAAAAACACAAGTTGTGTCAAATAACATCATTGCCAGTATCCTTTCTTAGTTTTCAAAAGTGAGACAGATTTAGACAGTATCCTGCAGTCCTCAGAGAAATAAGTAATTTTCTTCAGTAGGAGAAAATTTAACTTAGTAAGCCTTGTGTTACTGCATTAGCAGAACTATTTTCAGTCTTTCCCAAAACCATCCTGTTAGGTCAATATCTACTCTATATCAGAGAATAGAAGCAAGGACAGGAGAAAGAGAAGGAAGCAGAAAGAGTCTTAAAAGAAGCATATCTTTATAGAGTTGCCCTTCACACTGGTTCATATAAGGCTGGCTTGCAGGATGGCACTGTTCTCTAAAAATCATAAAAAAGTTGACTCCTGAGGAAGTACAGTTTACTGAATTGAGCATAATATTACGTTTAAGATGGCTGGATTTCATTCTTATTCAGATACAAAATTCACTAAGTAATACTCAGAAGGTCTGCATACTTCTTCCTGTCATGTAAAGGAGTAATAACATCTTGCTGCAACAAAGTGTTGTGATTCCCACAACGAAGGAGCCTCAGGTAATTGATCACTCTTTGACTGCATGACAATTAAGAGCTTATTAATTTTTACAAAGTGTTGCAGTATCAGTGCTACTGCAGTTCAACTAAATAAAACTCACTGAAATAAATGTTTTTTTTATTAAACAAACAAATAATAACAACAACAAAACACATTAAGCGGTTACAGTAGCAAAGGCAGAATGGTCTATTTTATCCAGCTTAATAGAAGCTGAATTACTAATTACATCATTCATCTGGGAACAATTATTTATGCTTGTTTAAGGATAGTCAGAATTAGAATCAACTTAAAATATTTCTCTACAGCAGATCATACTACCCACTTTCTGGAAATGCTTCTCCCTACTGTTTGCAAGTTCGCCTCAAATACTGGATGGCTGCAATGAGGTCTCCCTGCAGTCTTCTCTTCTCCAGGCTGAACAAGCACAGCTCCCTCAGCCTGTCCTCATAGGAGAGGTGCTCCAGCCTTCTGATCATTTTTGTGGCCCTCCTCTGAACCGTCTCCAACAGTTCCACGTCTTTCCTGTATTGGGGGCCCCACGGCTGGACACAGTACTCCAGATGCGGCCTCACGAGGGCAGAGTAGAGAGGGACAATCATCTCCCTCTCTCTGCTGGTCATTTCTCTTTTGATGCAGCCCAGGATACCACTGGCTTTCTAGGCTGCAAGTGCACACTGCTGGCTCATGCCCAGATTTATTGTCCACCAGGACCTCCTTCTCTGCAGGACTGCTCTCAAGGAGTTCTTCTCCCAGAATGAATACACATCTGGGATTGCCCCAACCCAAGCGCAGTACATTGCACTTGGCCTTGTTGAACTTCATGAAGTTCACATGGGCCCAATTTTGAGGCATGATCATGTCCCTCTGGGTGGCATCCTTTCTTTCTATTGTAACAACTGCACCACTCAGCTTAATATCATCAGCAAATTTGCCGAGGATGTACTCAATCCCACAGTCTATGTGAGGCATGTCAACCTCATGGCCTGGGGCAGCTGGTAATTAGCCCCGTCCCCTGCCACTGCAACATCTTGTCAGTGACTTTTCCCTGCCAAGTGGTCCTGTCCTGCCCTGTGTGCACACCCATCACTCAGTAACAACCAGAACATCAGCCCAAGACAATTCTTCAATCAGTGCAGCCCAGGAAAGCCAGAATGTTGGATGCTCATTGAGCCATTGATTACAACCCTCTGGCTACGATCATCCAACTAATTCTTTATCCACTGAGCAGTTCAGCCTTCAAATCCGTATTTCTCCAATTTATAAGTGAGGATGTAGTGTGGGGCCATGTCAAAGGCCTTGCAGAAGTCTAGGTAGATTACGTCAGTTGCCCTTCCTTTATCCACCAATGCTGTCAGATATCAGCTGATAATCCTTCACATGAATAATGTAAAACTCTGTAAGGAAGAAGTATTCATGCTATAGTATCAAAGCTATATTTTATCCTTTCTAGTTCTATTACAGTCTCTGGTCTCAAATCTGCTTTTGAATCTGAAAGTTAGACTGTGAAGTCAGTTCTATTCCACACATCTTCAAAATGCTTTTCTGTTCAGTGAAACAGAATTATATGTACTTGACTTTGAGGAGGATAAGGAAAATATGGATATCTTTGACCCACCTACATAAGTAATAGATGGCCCCAGGAAATAAATTGGTAAATAAAGAATCGTATAAACAGGTAAGCACAAAGAGCTATTGCTTCATCTTCGTGTGGGCAAAGTTGAGCTATGGGTTTCAGCATATAAATAAGGCTGCATAAAATGAAACAAAAGACACAAAACACAGCATCTCATATTGTGGCTATTTAAGACTATACGCTTTTTCTTTGTTGTGAGGGTGAAGATCTCACAGCAGAAAAAGTTTTTTCCAGTTATTCATGTTTTCCTGTCCTCTGAATATTTGCTTCATAAATTACATTTTTCTCTTCAAGTTTCTACATAATTTTTGATCTGAGCTGAACGTAAGAAAAAAATATTCTTATTTGCTCTGAAGGCCTCACTAGACACATAATTGTTTGCCTTTGAGAAGAATTTAACTCCAATACCAAAATAAAACAAAACAAAATAATTTCCTGTTCTGTTATTTTGTTCTACATACATCTGGCATTAAGAGAAGAAGAATTACTGACTCTTTCGTTCCATTTCTGTAAATCAAAAATGGAAACTAAATAACTGGATATAGCATTCCAAACACTCATAAATCAAATCTGCCCCCAAATAAGCAGTATTCATAATAAAGATATGCAAATAGCGCTGACAGAAGCCATGCAAATCATTTCATAAATAAATTTAGGTAAGTGGATAGTAATAAATTTCAGTTTGACTGGAATGACAGAAATTTATATGAATTAGTGAAAGGTAGAAATATTTTGCAAGCAGATGTAATGATGGTAATCATTTGATCAAGTCCTACTGGACACTGTATATTACTCTTTCACTTTAGAATGAGGCATATGTATGGTTTTAACTTCTTCCATATGTATTTTTGTAAATCTTTTGGATGGCATGAGAAATGTACGTAAATACCAACATATAATTGAATATCATCTTAATCCAAACACTTTCAAACCTGGGGAAAAATTTTCTCTTAATTATAGAGAACTTTTAGATGAAAATCTCTCCACAATTCTTGTATAAGTCACTTTAAGATAAGGTAAAGACTTGTAACTTTTCCAAAAGGGATTCATTTATTTCCTTGTTGCACTATCCATAGGAAAAGGATGCAATAAAGACATCCCTGAAGAACACAGACATATTTGTGATTGATGAGAGACGATCATTTTCTATCTATCTCTTTCAGCAGAATTTGTGCTCCCCTAAATCTTTATCTGATATCTAGGAACTAAGGTAATAAGTATATTAGAAACAGCAAAGACAGATTAGACCAATTGATGAAGCAGAACCACAAGTTTTAACCTCAGCAAGACTCATGTGATCCAAGCACGTAGATGGAACTTTTGCTTTTCTCGCTGTCCTAGTTTCTAACAG